>APFE031078291.1:88021-102006 GCA_000404065.3 Pinus taeda | reverse complement strand
CCAGAGATAGAGTTACTAATGGCCATAACTAAACCATTCCAACTTTCTGGAAATGAGCATAGAAATAACAGAGCCCTAACTTCATCATCAAAAGTTACCCCTATAGAACTTAACTGACTTGTAATTGTGTTAAAATCATTTAAATGATCAGTAACAGAACCACCTTCTGACATCATCATATTAAATAAACGCTTCATAATAAATACCTTATTTGAGGCTAAGGGTTTTTGATACAGCTTGCCAATGTCGGCATTAAACCTCTATTGTCATTTAGTTTGAAATATTAAATGCTCCCGATGCGGTGAGGCACAACTATATTGTTCCAAGTGCCTTTCTATTGAGAATATCCCATTCTGTGTCTATCATACTCGTCGAATTCTTTGTCCTTCCACTCAATGCTAGGTACAGTCCTCTCTGATAGAGATAATCTTCCATCTGCATCTTCCATAGCTAGTAGTTTTGGCCATTAAATTTTTCGACCCTAAACCTACCATCTTCCGCCATTTCTCCCACTTGAACCATGAACCCTTATCTCCTGCGAGTTTATCAACCAAATAGACCTTTGGCTCTGATACCAGTTGTTAGAAAATTATATATTACAGAGCAATGGAACACATAAAATATTGCAGAAATATAAACACAGAAAACACATAAAACAAGAGAGACATAGATATATGTGGTTCACCCAGTTTGGTTTATGTCCACGGAGAAACAGCTAATCCTTCTTTTTATATTATCCAGTAAACTGAAGAGATACAACCTACAATAGATTCATTATAACACCCTCTTCGCTCTCAATCTCCTCTCTCTTCCTCACTCAGAATACAAATCTACGTAGACATAAAACAATTTCCTCATATATAGCAAGGGGTTTCCTTATAGGGGAAAGACCCCTAAATTAAACATAACTTCTACTGTCATATCATCCTCCTAATGAACAACCCAGATTGACTACGAAATTACAAAATTTTACAAGGCAATTTTACATATATTCTTAGCTTTTGGGGCACTGCCCCTGATCCCCCACCAGGGGACCAATGGCCCCTGGACCCGCCAGCCGGAGGGGATCGCCCCCCCTGAACCCTCGTGGGAGGAAACAATTCCCCCCTACACCCACCCACGTGGAGGGGTGTACAATCTTCCTGGGGTATACATCCAGCTGAAACCTTTGAATACAGAAGATAATCAAGCTCCACACCCAACACATTGATAGAGCAAGATAGTGATAAAGTTGAAGTTGAGAATGTGATGAAATATTTAGAGAAGAGACTTGACCTGGACTCCCTTGTACAGGTGCCTACAAAGTCTTCCCAAAGGCTAGCACAGGAACCCAAGGCTCCCATAGATGAGCCTTCACAGAAGTAAACTCAAGAAACAAGTCCCTCTACATTAGAACAACCAACAACAACAGAACAACCAGAAACATCAGAACCATGAGAGAAATTAGAGTGGCCCGAAATCTATGAAGAGTTAGCTCCACCAAAACCACATCCAGCTCAAACTAATATGGGAAATCCTCCAATGCTACAGACTCCTCTAAATGAGGAAAGGAACATGAAAGGAGACAGGGAAGTAGCTGCCCCTCCAAGCATACCTATAGATCAACCCTTTGCTAAGAGGAAATGGATGAATCCATATTCAGAGGAGGAATTCATTTGAGAAACTACAAATATCATGAGAGAAGAAGGGACAAATAGTTTAAAAACATTCCCAACAAGTGGGACACCCTCAAGTTCATAGAGGCAAGAGCTAGAAAGACAACCCAACACAGAAGTGTCAACCTTCAAGTCTTCTTCTAAGAAGATGATAGATATAAAGGGGAAGTTTAAAGAGATCAAGACAAAGAATGAGCAAATAAAGGCCCAAGCCTATGCTCAATACTTAGAATGGCCCCTACAAACTAGACCAGACTAATGTCAACCTTTGACATCAAAGAGGGAAAAATGCAAATGAGTTTCCTGAAGCCCATAGTGCTGCAGCCAAAATCCTTGGCAGATTATCTCAAAACTGATTTTGAGGTCATGGTTAAAGACATCCACCCTATCAACCATATTGAACTACACAAGAAAATGGGTGAGGTGGTCTATTCAACACTGACCAGCAAGGTAATGATGGCTCATAAATTGCAAAATTCATTGAGCAACACTACAACCCAATTGTAGCTGGAAAAAGCATCCTCACAGGCAAAAGATAACAGAATAACATCATTGGAAGAGTTAGTAATTGATTTGGATCAAGACCCAAAAGATGTTAAGATAACAGATAGCTTAATTAAGAAAAAGAATGAAGACATAGCTGCACTTAGAAAACAATTGAAGTTGCCACCACTCATTCATCCTCAGACTGCTGAGGTTATAGAAAAGAGAAATGAAGAAGAACTTATGGACTTGGTACTTAAGTTAAATGAGAAATTGAAGGAAACAGAGCAGGAATTGGAAAAAGTAATGCAGTCAAGGCAGAGTGAGTTGACCACACAGCCTCAAACTGTAGTGCCAGTAATTTCAATAGCAGTCCCTTCCACAATGGCAATTGTTTTAGCACCAAACATTCCTTTGGCAACAACTACACCTATGGAAGCAACAGGTACAACACAGGTAGGTATACCAACACAGAGCACGAAAGACTTAATTAAGTCAATGGAAGAAATGAAACTCCAAGTAACAGAGCTATAGAAAGTGAAAGAGAAATTCACTACTTTGGAGCAGAAATATGATATATCAAAGACCAATTATGTAGAAGAGATAAGGAAAAACAAAGGCATGGCCCAACAAATTAAAGCACTAGAGAATGATTTGACATTTGAAAAGCCTTTGACAGACATTAGGAAGATATTATGGACCAATATCATTGATTCCATCAACGATATTTGGTCATCAATTCAAATTATTTTTGAACAGATTGATTTAGTAAAACTTGCTCTTGAAGAAATTGAAAATACCAAAGAAGGTCTAGGTAGAAAACCCGAGAAAGCTATCAGATTAATCAATTTTCTAAACAGGAAAATTAGGCAATAGTTAGAACAATTAGACATTGACGATAGGACTACTACCATCCTCAAGGTGAAGAAAGTGTTGACTAAAAGGAATCTGATGCAAGGACTGGAACATAGATGTCAAAGCATGTAGGAAGATACAGATGAGTTCATGAAAAAATTTGACATCTTAAGAATTAAAGGATGCCCAAGTCCTTTTAGTTATCAATGATAAGCTAATGGTTTAGATTGATTACATTAATAAATTACATCAGCAGGCTGATAGTCAGGTTAGTTCATCTTTAGCCAAGGCATTACCAACGCGAAAAGTGTTGTATGACGGTTTAGAGAACCTCTTTTTCATTGAACATGAAGTAAAGCACTTATTCCTAGTACAACCCATTTTTGTGATGTATACAGAGGCAGATGAAATTTATAGGAAGCTGATAAGAACAAAAATACCAAGGGATGATTGGTGGACCAACATGACTGACATCCTATAAAATTACCATGACTAAAGTGAGGTAAACAGAAGTATTTACCACAATAAATTTTGGTAAAAAGCATGAATGTTGGTGAATAGGTAAAGTGTATCAGATATAGGTGAAAAAGAATTAGTTGAAAATATCAAATCAGATGTCCAGCACAAAGTTACTAGGGCAACAACAAGATTCAAATTCATAGAGCATGCCTCCATCTCATTCAACAAAAACAGGGACAACAACAATCAGTTCACTTTCTGTTTCTATATTCGAGACCATCTGTCTCTATATTTCTTTAAAAATATATTTCATATTCCTAAAATAAATCTCATTTAGTTATGAGATATTTTGATGTAAATTTTGTATAAATACTTCTTTATTCAAAGTATTAGGGGTGGATTCAAATACATTTCTATATAGATTTTCTTCTAGAATTGAAGTGCTATTGTACCAAGACTTGTATGGCTTGCTGGATCAAGGAATAAAGTAAAGACTTTTCATCGGATACTTGTGTCAAACAAAAATCAAATAAGTATTCTATATATATTGTTTATTATTGTTTTTCCTCTATTTATTAATAATCATATGTGTTTTCATAAAACCTGAATAATAAACGAGTAATGATTTTCAGAAATTGTTTTATTGCACTCTGATTTAAATTGTTTATCTTTTCAATGTTTTTTGCTAGACTATCATAGTTAGGGAATTCTTGAATGCTCCCTTACTTCGTAGTTTATCCCTTTGATCCAATTGAACAAATAATTATTAATTTCCCTTTATTCATATGCCTCTTCTGTTCCTCATTTTGACCTCGGTTAAAGGATTCTTGATTGCCCTTTCTCCTTGGTTAAGACCATTTCATCCACCTGAACCTGAAATTTGGCTTTTGTTTTACTACCTTGCCCTGTGAGTTTTCCCTTTAGTAAATGATCCGGTCCAACTAAGAAATCACTCTATTGACTCCATAGCCCAATGGCTTGAAGACCTTGCTCTATCCATCTGTTCCAAGAATTCCACCACTCTCAAACAAAACAACCTTGAACATTAATAAGTAGCCTAATATCATACCAAAAAAAAGCTAAATTATAAAGAGAGAGCCCTCTCTGAGTACATATTGGCTAGATTCTGTCCTTAAAAGATTGGTTCGTGGTTACCTTGTACCCCTTTCCTTCTTCCCATAACTCCTAAGGAAAATTTGGGTGATAACATAGTGGTGACCATACTAGGGAATGAACAATTACTCAGATGAATATAAACTGAAAAGTTTGATTTAAAGCATCTTAAAGGATTTTAGAAGTTATTTTGAAAAATTTTATATAAGAAACTTCATAAAAATTTGAAATCTGGCTTCAGAAAGGACTCGTTACACTAGGTTACACTAGGGCTAACCCTGATCCCAATCCACCACTTGTGTTTGAGAATCCTAACTTGATTCCTAGATTCATCAAAAGATAAGAAAGTTCTGTTAGCCCTCGACCATTGTATAGATCTCATTCATGTCCTGTTAAACGGATTTCCCTAGATGATTTTCCTTTCGATGAACAGTTCGAACTCTCTCTGTTTAGAACCTCATCTAATTGTGAATTATTAGATCTAGTCCAAGATCCAGAATTCCACAGAGAACTTCAAATCCAAAGAGCCAATTTGTCAATTGATCAGTATTTGCAGAACTCTTCTCAGTCATCCCCTACAACTGAAAGCATACCCGAACTTTCTAAAATCACCTCACTTTCTGCTAGTTCATCATCATTCCCTCCCTTTTCTGAAATCCATTCTACTCCTCCTTTTATCCCTTCACTCCCTCTCCCACCAATAGCCACCCGACATCCCACCACCACTTCTAGTTCCTCTTCTACAACAGAAACACCTCCCATGACCTCAACTCCTGCACAACCTACAATCATGCCCATCAAATATGCTCCCCTGGTGCTACCTACTAACCTAGGTGCAATGCCTCAAGACTACCAAAGTAAGATTACCACCTTTGATGGCACTGGAACATACACTGCTTAGCAACACACTAAGAATATGACCCGCTATTTTGAAATATATGAGATAGACACTACTGATGTTCAAATGAGAATTTTTGTTCAAATTTTGTCTGGAAAAGTTAGAACCTTGTTTATAGCATTAAAAACCAATAGTATAGATAGCCTAAGAACTCTCTACCAACAATTCTTGAATAGGTGGGAAAAAAGGAAAGACCCCCTTCAATCTTAGTACGAAAACCTTAGAAGGTACCCCATGAAACTATCCAGGACTATTGCACTAGATTTAATAGTGTTTACAGTGCCATTCCACTTGACCTCAGACCCCCTCCTGGCTTAGCCCTGATCAAATTTCCTGATGGATTTGATTCAGAAATGGCTTTTCAGCTAAGAGAAAGAAATCCCCCCACTCTAGAATAAATGCAAAGCGTAGCTGTAAGTTTTGAAGCCAACCTACTTTCTAAAAGAGAAAAAGCTAGAAACGAGAGAAGAATACCTACAAAAGATGAAAGTGCACCCTTTGAAAAAAGCTTGATGCTATTGTTAAAGGAATGGAAAAATTGTTTGACAGAGTTGATACAATTGAAAGGAAATCTCCTTGTGATGGCCAGCAAGCCAATTGAGGGAGAAATCCTAATTTTAGGAAAAATCAAAATCAAAACACTGGTAAGAATATTCTTGTCCAGAATATCAGACCACCATTCCAAGAAAACTATGCAGAAGCCTCTCAATCAGAAGACCCTAAGCAAGACACTCAGATAAATTTAATGGGTATACAGGGGGAGGAAGCTGTATTTCTAACTCAGGATGATCAAGATTCTCATATACCCTAGCAATTTCGGACTCGAACAGGAGAATCATTTAATTTATATAGGGTTATGACTCTACAATCTTTGAGGTGCACAAGCAGTATAATATGATGAGTAGAAAAAGTACTGATAACCCTAAAACAAACCAGAAAACAGCTCCTAATCAACCCAAAAAAAGCCAAAACAGGTTGAGTGACAAAAAAGCTTTAGATCCTTTCAAGTACTAATCAAAACCCTTCCAACCCCACCATAGAAGATATGTCCGATAACCAACCTAGCAATAAACAGCCTTCCACTTCAATTCCCTCCAAGGAAATAGTGGAAGAACCTCAAAAGATCACATCAGAGAAATCAGCAAAGGATGTTTCAAATATTGAAATAGAAGAAAACGTAGAAAACATTTCTGCTAGAAACCCAAAGGTTCAAACTGATAAAACAATCCTACCCTTTAATTTGGGAGTAGAGTTAGCCAAGCTCAAAATTTCAGTTCCTTTGACAAAATTGGTAAAACATGATGTTTACAGGCCTCAAATCAACAAATCACTAAATATCATTGAAAATGCAGATTCTGTAAATCTCTTTGATGACTATCTCGAGTTGATTTTTGGCCCTGAAGTAAATGGGAAACCACTGGAAGGAGGGATACCACCTTTCTATGTTAGTCTCAATATCCATGATAAGATTTTGTGTAATGTCACGTTTGACTCTGGTGCTTCTCACAACCTCATGCTCAAATTTGTTATGGAGAAACTCAACCTAGACATCACTAGACCCTATAAGGATTTATTTTCCTTTGATTCCAATCAAGTGAGATGTTTGGGTGTTATAAAGGATTTATGTGTTTCATTGGTTCAATACCCTGCAAAAGCTATACTTATGGACATACTGGTAGCTAACATTCCACCCAAGCATGGCATGTTGTTGTCCAAATCCTAGGGTGCCAAACTTCAGGGATCTCTACAATTAGACATGTCTTACGCTACCATATCTGTTTTTGGACAACCAAATAAGTTATATAGAGAAACTTTAATGAAGTATGTATTGAGTAGTCAGAAGAAGCCTCAAAATTTTCCCATTTACTCAACGCATTTTGATATGGATTCCTTTATTCTCTATGATGCTGAAATAAATCCAAAAATTGATAATTCTAAAAATTTAGCAATAGAACCAAAAGAAATTGAAAAATAAGAAAGGTCAACTATTCAAATTCAAGAGAGATTAGATGACAAAGAAAATCCAGTTGCCCTAGTTAAAAAAGACTACACTAGCCCAGACAAAAATTATGAACATGAAATTTTATGGCATCTAGAATTTGATGGTTCGATAAATAAACTAGGTGCAGGTGTAGGGGTATGGGTCTATAAATTAGACAATGATCATGCAGAAGGACATGCCTATAGGTTGAATTTTAAATGTACAAACAATATGGCAGAATATGAAGCACTCCTCCTAGGCCTCAAGTTAGTTAAAAGACTAGAAGCTATAAGGGTATCAATTATAGGAGATTCTAAACTGATAGTTAAACAGATAAAAGGAACTTACATAACCAGAGATCCTAGATTGGGATATTACAGAGGAATATTCATAGAAATTCTTAACACTTTTTTAGAAACCCAGCTTGCAACTATTCCTAGAAAACACAACATGCAAGCTCATAGCCTGGCTATGTTTGCCAACACCTGCAAATTTCCCTTTCAACCCAATCATCAGTACACTGCTGAGATTAGGCACAGGCCAGCCATCCCTGATAATCTTAAGAAATGGCAGGACTTTGATAGTGATAAGCAGATTAATAATTTTCTAACTTTAAATGAGGAATTTTCTAAAATTAAGATAGATGTAGACCTAGTTTCGGATTTTGATCACACTAATAAGGTAGACATTAACAATTTGGAGGAGAATTCAATTCACCCTACTAAATTCTCACAAGAAGAAATCAAAGAACTGAAACAAATGGACCTAAATGAGATAATTGAAGAAGGAATAGAGGTTATAAATCTGAAGGATAATCATTTACCTAAAGGATTAACTCCTTTGGAAGATTTTTTTGTCTCTAATGACATTCCGAAGAAACACAAAATGGAGCCTTTAAAAGCAAACATCGAAGAGTATAACATAGGAACACAGGATAATCCCAAATTGGTAAAATTGTCAAAATCTTTACCTCCTGGTTAGAAGCTAAAGTATGTTGAACTTATGAGGGAATTCCAGGATGTGTTCGCCTGGAGTTATGAAGATTTGAAATCCTATGACACCTAAATCATTCAGCACACTATCCCTTTGAAAAAGAAGAAGCCCTTTAATAAAAAACTTAGAAGAATTAAACTTGTGTTGTTACCATCAATCGAGAAAGAAACTAAACACATGTATGAAGCAGGAATCATTGCCCCTATCAGATTTTCAGAATGGGTATCTAACCTAGTACCTACTAGGAAGAAAACGAGGGAAATAAGATTATGTGTTGACATGAGAAATGTTAACAAGGTATTGCTTAAAGATAACTATCCTTTACCCAAAATGGACCATATACTGCAAAGGGTAGTGGGTTCTTCTAGAATTTCACTTTTAGATGGGTTTTCAGGTTATAACCAAATCTTAGTTCATCCTGATGACCAAGAGAAAACTGCATTCCCTACACCATGGGGTAACTTCATGTATATTAAAATGCCATTTGGAATAAAAAATGCAGAAGCAACTTTCCAAAGAGCAATGGACATTGCCTTTGCAAAAGAGATTCATGATTTTCTTGTTATATATCTTGATCATATCACTGTTTTTTTCCAAATCAGATCAACAACACCTGGAGCATCTCAGACAAGTTTTTCTAAAATGCAGAAAATATGGTATTTCCTTAAATCCAAAGAAATCTTTATTCGGTTTAGAAGAAGGAAAGTTGTTAGATCACATCATTTCCAAAGATGGCATCTGAATTAGCCCCTCTAGGATTGAAGCTATTTTGAAAATACCTCACCTAGGAAACATTAAAGAACTTCAGGAATTTTTAGGAAAAATAATTTTTTTAAGAAAATACATCTCTAAATTAGCTGAATTAATCAGATTATTGAATAATACATTAAAAAAGGATTCGACCATTAAATGGACAGTTGAGGCTAGACAATCATTTGAAGAAATTAAACTAGCCTTAACTCAAACACCAGTCCTCACAAGTCCAAAATTTGGCAGAGACTTCATTATTTTTTCTTTTGCATCAGAACACACCATAGCTATAGTTTTACTACAAAAGGATGATCAAGGATGTGAAAAACCAATGGTCTTTTTTAGTAAATTTCTTAGATATGCCTCATTAAAATATAAAATAATGGAGAAATAAGCTTTTGCTTTGTTAAAGGCTATTAAGGATTTCAGGGTCTATATTTGTATTCTCATGTAGTAGCTTATGTTCCAAATGCTGTAGTCAATGATATCGTGACACAGGATGGAGTTAATGACAAAAGGGGAAAATGGATAGCTACTATCTTAGAATATGATATAGAGATAAAACCTACCAAGTTAATTAAAGGTCAGGGGTTGGCAAAACTCGTGGCATAAACAAATTTCCATGCCCCAGAGCTAGATAACGAATAGGAGATGGTGACTCCACAAATCAGACATTCCTTCTTAGACTCAGCTTAGTATGTTGATATAATATATGTTCTACAAAACTTGCAGGCTCCTCTAGCATTATCCAAAACTAAAAGAAGGTTTTTGAAAATGAAAGCATCAAAATTTTGCATTATGGATAATACTTTATTTTGGAAAAATCATGAAGGAATTTTGTTAAACTATTTATTAAAAGAAGAATCTGATAAATATTCCAAGAATTTCATGATGGAGATTGTGGTGGACATCTCTATTAGAAGTCAACCGCTGACAAAATTCTAAGATCTGGATTTTATTGGCCAACCTTGTCTGCAGATGTGAAGAAATTTGTAACTTCCTACCATAAATGCCAAATCTTTGAAGGCAAAAGAAAATTGTTACCTTTACCATCGAAACCTATTTCCACCTAGAAACCTTTTGAACAATGGGGTCTTGACTTCATTGAGAAAATTCATCCACTTTCTTTTGGTAAACGTAAATGGATACTCACTACAACTGATTACTTTACTAAATGGATAGAAGCCATTCCCTCTAGACAAGCCAATGACACTATGATAATAGTTTTTCTAGAGTCTAATATACTTTCTAGGTTTGGTTGTCCTGACAAAATTATCACAGATAATGCTACAGCCTCCAAGTCAAAGAAAATGATTGGTTTCTATCACAGGTATCATATAACACTTGGTCATTCCATAGCTTACTATCCTCAAGGGAATGGTCTAGCAGAATCTTGCAATAAAAGCCTAATTAATATCATTGAAAAACTCTTGGAAGAAAATAAGAAAACTTGGAACAAGAAATTGACCAATGCTTTGTGGGCAGATAGGATTACTACTAAGAAGTCCATTGGAACCAGTCCCTATGAACTAGTATATGGAATGGAAGCAATTTTTCCGTCATCTTTAGGGTTTCCTGTCATGAAACTACTTCAGGAAGCCCAAGTGGAACCAAATCATATACAGAGGAGAATTAACTAGACCATCGTTTTTCAACAAACTAGGGAGGAAGTGTACCAAAGATCCCAAGTATTGCAAGAAAAACTTAAGAAAATATTTGACAGAAGGACCAAAGCAGAAGACTTTTATTTGGGAGACAAAGTGCTAAAGTGGGATTCTAGAAGAGAGGACAGAGGAAAGCATGGGAAGTTTGACTTCTTCTGGAAAGGGCCATACATTATATACACCTTGAATGGAAATAATTCATATTTCCTTAAAGACTTGAATGGTGCAGAGGTTGAAGGAGGACTAGTCAATGGTCGAATGTTAAAGCACTACATTGATGCCATCTACTAATTTTACAAGCTCAGTTGTATATAGTTGTTATAGACATTTTTGGGCAGTGCAACCCCAATCATAAATTTCCATAAACTGAGGTCTCCTAAGTCCCTAAAAGTGTTTCTTCACTACCTAAAGGAACAAGGTCAGCTGATTACATCATCTCCCAGAAGTTCTCCACTAAAAACTGCTCAGAAATGGTCAAAACGGGACCATACTGAATACCCAATGCAGAGGGTACGACGCATATCACCTTCCCAGTGTAAAGGGTGTGATGCATACTGGATGGCCCCTCTGTAGGGTGCAATGGGTGGGAATGGACAAATGGAAGAGACAATTTATGAGGTGGAAGATCATAGAATCTTCCAGAAACTTCCCCTCTGATGCTTGCCTCTCTGTTTTCGACCAGGGATGAGTAAGAGATCATCAGTCTCCAAGTGGAATCAAGAACTATTAGAGAGAGGACACTAATAAAAACCCCGTAATATGAATCACCCCCTACAATAATCTATATATGGATCCCTCATCACAAAGATCCAGAGGCTGGAATCTTGTATCTTGTAGAGAAGTGCTATTAGTTTTCTGATGAAACTTCATAGTGTTGGGTGATCTAAGCTTTAATTGAGGTGAATAAGGGCTTTCTTGCTGGAGGATGATGCTGGGTTAGAACAATTGGTTGTAATCCTCTTGCTATTCTTGATATTAATAAAGCTATTCAAGTTTTCCTCCATATTCTTGTATGTTTGATTATATATGCATTTGTATGGTTAATACATATCTAGTCCTGTGTTATTTATCAATATAGATCTCTTTTCTTCGATAGTAGTATATTTCTTTTATTCCACAGGTGCTCTTTGAAGCTGGGAAGACGAAGAATAAGTGGCAAAGATCTATCAGGAAGGAGAGGAATCAAGTAAGGAACCAAGTGCAAGACTAAGGTTGGTGTCCTTTGTTCCACTCTTATCTATTTTCATAAAGCAAAACAAAAGTAGTCTTTACTTGTTTTTTTATAAGATAGCTACCAGTCTTAGTGGGAATAGTAGCTCCGAGTGGACACTACTCCCGGTAAAGTAAGGAACCAAGCACAAGACTAAGGTTTGTGTCCTTTGTTCCACTCTTATCTATTCTCATAAAGGAAAACGAAAGTAGTCCTTACTTGTTTGTTTCTAAGATAGCTACCAGTCTTAGTGGGAATAGTAGCTCCGAGTGGACACTATACCTGGTAAAAAAATGGCGACTCCACTTGAGAGAGAATAGATTTTTTATTAGTCTATTTTTCTTTGTTTTATAAAGTTATAGACGGAGCCTGAAGTCAAGCCAACTAGCCTTCGAACTGCATTTGTTATACAAATGCAAAGTAGATCGACGATGCTTCAGTCTATCTCTAGGTTTTGTTTATAAATTGAACAATCGATCTGCAAACGTTCTAATTGCCCTAAGTGGTGGCTCTAGTAACCTCCCTAGATCAATCCCTGTGATTTACATTTACTGAACATCACTTACTCGGCCTAAATCCTTGAACTGAACTGTAAATTGTGAGCAAAGACTGGTTAAAGGTCTCGCACTAGTACCATCGCACCCTCCCTTCAAGGCAGTCTGTATGCATCACACTTCCTGTGTGCAGTAGGTGTGCTACATACTGGATTCCTTGTGTGACAGGTGCGATGGTCAGGGAAGGTTAATTTTACCTTCAGACTTTGGTTTTTCTTCACTCTTTTCAGTTCTGTTCAAGTGTTTTATTGTCTGTGGTCAGTATATCTCTGTGAAAACCCCCTTCTCTTCCATCATTCCACCTCTATCATGCAAAGAAATGTAAGTGGTTTTATGTATGGTGCGCCATTTTCAATTCTCTTTTGCGAAGAAGTAGCGTAGTCGAACTGTCGTTTCTTAATCTGAAAGTGTTGTAAGTGTCATTTTCAGTCATAGAAGAGAATCCCATTATTCTTGATAGTCGATTGTACTGTTACTCTTGTATATGATTTTAATTAGTATTTTTTGAAGTGTCAAAAAACAGTTTTCATTTCGAAAACGCAGAGTGTCCCCCTTATCTTCACTTCATTTTGAAAAGAAATTTGTTAATTATTGTCGCTTTGAAAATAGTTCAGATTTGCACTTAACTTTCTTATCGTCATTCATACATTAAGAAGGCTGAAAACAAATACATGCATGTGCATTTGCATTTAGACTGCTTGGTTTGATTTAGGACAGTGCATTTAGTGTGTGCTCGGTGCTCTTTGTTGAAAGAATCTCAATTTTCTTTCCTTAGTAGCTAGGATTTTCATTGCCAAAAGAAGATTAAATAGTTCTTTATCATCTTAGAGTGCATTTTAGGAATTGTATACACATCACACAGTGAACCTGAAAGGCAAATTTTTTAAAAAATCAACTATAAAATAAATTTAATGAATCTAAAAACGCTTTGGAACCGAACGCATAACATCTACAAGTTAGGTTAAAGACGTGTTCCACTGTCGTAAAACCTGGTAACTATTGTTTTCATTATTGGTTGGGTGATTCCTCCACTCTAAGACGACAAGTTCCAGTATAGACTTGTGCTCCCACGTACAGTCGAGTATATATTTGGAGACCAAAATAGGCTACATCCTTTATCCTTAGGAAGTCGTGTTTGCTGCCCTATCGATCGCAATGCACTGAACAAAGCATTCGGGAAGATTGAATGTCGTACTGTAAAAATTATTCTGCAGTTTTGCGATTGGTTTGTTAATCCCCTCTGCCTAGATTTCCAGAGAAGTCTCTTTCGTTCCTTTTCAGACTCCTTAAAAGAAAAGGTCCATCTGAGCACTTTTCACTTCAGGCTCATTAAAAATCGAAGGCGACTAGAGTCATCTTTTGTTTTTTCT
>APFE031078291.1:69147-86743 GCA_000404065.3 Pinus taeda | reverse complement strand
AGTTGTTTCCTTCAACTGGAATCTACTAGGCAGACCCCGTTTACCAGCTGGTGTACCATTCTGAATCATTGTAAAAGCTTGCAGAATGGTCATGGCTAGTACCATAATAGATGAAGGGGCTTCTATGAGTATCCTTTCCTCAACTACTTGGAAAGCGCTTGGTTCACCATTGCTTTTGCTTGAAATGAGAAATATGACAGGCTTTGACAAAGGAACCAGTCGACTGTTAGGGATCCTTCCTAATGTGGCCATTACTTTGAGAAGGAAAACCATTCACATGAACGTGATGGTAGTCCAAGGACCCCTGGATTATAATCTACTCCTTGGGCGTGACAATATTTATTGCATGGGAGCCGTCGTCTCCTCACTCTTTAGAGTAATGTGTTTTCCGCATGAAGGCATAATGTTCAAGCTCATAGACCAACTGTCATTCCCCGGTTCACACATAGAAAATAGTCAAATTCCATCCCTAAATGGTCTTTTCATGCAAGGAGTGTCTCATCGATCTCTAGTTTGTCCACCTGATGAGCACGAGTGATTCAGGAGGATATGACGAAAACCTAGGGGGCATGCACCCTGGTCTTTTTCGGCAGGAAAACCTTGGGTATAGAATAGGTTTCCGCGGAGGATATATGACTAGTCTAATAGAACCATCCATTTAGGAAAATGGGATTAGACTGGAATAAGATTCCCTCATCAAAGTTATGTTAGTAGAGGCGACTGCGCCACTCACCTTTGTCTATTTCGGTAGACATCGCCAAGGAAGCATTTTTTCTGCGACGTAGATGGAGAGCTTTCATATGGTAACCTGGAAATTTTTCGCTATACCTAGGGGCATGCAAACCTTTTTGCATGCAAGAGAAGAGTGACCATTTATTTTTTAAATTTGTAGGTCCTCTAACCCTTTAAACTCATAAGGTTGGTCGTTTCCTAGCTTGCATAAAGAAAGGATCTGGGGCAAAGTTTTAAAAGGTGCAAGCTCCATAAAAAATGGCATCTTAGATGAGATATCCTTATGATATGACTGGAATGAGTAGTTTTGACGCGGAATTCAAGCTCGTTAAAAAATAAACATAAGCAATGAGAAAATGATTCCCCCAGAGTTTAAACTCATTAAAAAATGAACCAATTTTCCAGTAAATAACCATTGTGAATGCATTATCCTTAGCTTTTGAGCCTTGGTCGTGTTCTCATAATCACCTCCACTCTCTTTTCTAGTCGATCATTCGCCTCCATTTGATTGTTTACCCTTTCGAGGAACATCTGTAAAGAGTGATTCTATTAGCCATCCTTGTGACATTGTCGTGATTGGAAAATTCCAAACCTTACTTGGAATCAACTACCACCTGAAATCATCACTCGTTCCTCGAAAAACGAGTCCCCTTTAAGCTCTTTTCAACTAACTCATAAAATATGAAAGGATTGCCAAGAGATTAGCCTCTCTGGCTCGTTAAAGTCATCGGAAGTGCTATCCCTCCTCTAGATTTTAATATTTTTGGACTTGAGGGATTATTACACAAAAATATCGAGCGCTTGTCTTGTTCGGCTCGTTAAAATTACCGAGCATTCATCCCTTTCGTATTATTTTATGCTTTTTTCGGAATTAAGGGATTATATGACGAAAAATAATCTTTGGAGTTTCCTTTCCATCCCTTTCAGACTCTCTAAAATTGAAAAGGACAGAGTTATCTTTGTCGTTAAACTCGTTAAAGCCGAATAGCGACAAGCTCATCCAAATGGACGAGAACGAGGTTTCACTGTCACTAGGCTCGTTAAAATATAGCGACAGGTTCGCCCGAAGGGCGAATTATAGAACAAGCATATGTTATCCTCCTCAAGCCTTTGACAAAAATAAAGAGGTACTGGTCAGCAATGACTAGGGAAAATTGGGAAGAAAACTTGAAAAAACTTTATTAGTAGCAAGTCGCTCTTGAACATGACACTTTCTCTCCACATCCGAGTCGGGTTGGGTTGTTCTGTTCATTGGTCATATCACCATTGGTCCATCATAACATCCATCTTTGGCATTAATGCTACCAATACATCGTCAGTGTCATCGATATGTTCAAGAGAAGTCATTCAGAGAATTCGCCTGTGTCTCACCCGCTACAATACATTCATGCTCTATTCTTTCATGACCGCCACCATGAACCCTATATCATCAAATCATTTTCACCTCCAAAATCATTGGCTTCGTTCCGTGTCGTAGATTTGGGATTCATTAAGGCCCTCCTACGACGGGTCACTTCTTGTCGACATCAGCTCATTATGCAAGAAGTTGACCTAGGAAGAACCCTTTCAGTACTTTGAAGCTTGCATGCCTCAACGGCAAGTTTCTCACTTTCGGCAACAATTTTACATTAATGGCCTTCGACCGAGAGATTTTGCGTGGTTTTCGACACCAAGTCCTTTTTCACACCGCGTGAATTGTACTGTAGTATCTTGAGGGTCATTATCATTATTGGTGATTCCTCTCACGCCTGTGAACAACTTGCATCATTAGCTGGTAATCAGGCGATGTCTTTCCATGTTCGACTCCAGAAATTTTTTCACATGGATCGACTTGTACACTGAGTGAATATTGAACAAGTTTTGAAGACCCCGGGTCTAGTTTCATCCATCTGGGCTGCGATATATTCAGGAATATAAAGACATCAAATGTACATCATTGCCAAACAAATGATCATCCAAATCAAAGGATGATGAGTCTGAATCATCAGTCTGTTGCACAGATTATTGTCTATCTTATGTACATGAAAATGAATTTATAAAGCTGAGCATGGGAATGCCCGCCTTAGCTAGATCATGAAAAATATTATGAAGATAATGTATTGTATTGTATCTTATTATAGGTCACCTCCTAGCTTGAAAACACTTCGGATCCTCATGATAAAGCATTTCACCCGACATCAAAAGATTAACGACCTCATGCTTTAGGGGCAACTGTTATAGACATTTTTGGGCACTGCAACCCCAATCATAAATGTCCTTAAAATGAGGGCTCCTAAGTCCCCAAAAGTGTTGCTTCACTACCTAAAGGAACAAGGTCAGCTGATTACATCATCTCCCAGAAGTTCTCCACTAAAAACTACTCAGAAATGGTCAAAACCAGACCATACTGAATACCTAGTGCAGAGGGTGTGATGCATATCACCTTCCTAGTGAAAAGGGTGTGATGCATACTGGATGGCCCCTCTGTAGGGTGTTATGGGAAAGAATGGGCAAATGGCATAGACAGTTTGCAAGGTGGAATATCATAGAATCTTCCAGAAACTTCCCCTCTGACACTTGCCTCTCTGTTTTCGACCAGGGATGAGTAAGAGATCATCAATCTCCAAGTGGAATCAAGAACTATCAGAGAGAGGACACTAATCAAAACCCCAGAAGATGACTCACCCGCCTACAGTCATCTATATATGGATCCCTCATAACAGAGATCCAGAGGCTGGAATCTTGTATCTTGTAGTGAAGTGTTGTTGGTTTTCTGGTGAAACTTCGTAGTGTTGGGTGATCTAAGCTTTACTTGCAGTGAAGAAGGGCTTTCTTGCTAGAGGATGATGCTGGGTCAGAACAATTTGTTATAATCCTCTTGCTATTCTTGATATTAATAAAGCTATTCAAGTTTTCCTCCATATTCTTGTATGTTTGATTATATATGTATTTGTATGGTTAGTACATATCTGGTCCTGTGTTATTTATGAATATAGATCTAGGTTCTTCGATAGTAGTATGCTGCTTTGATTCCACAGGTGCTCTTTGAAGCTCGACAGATGAAGAAGAAGCGGCAAAGATCTATCAGGAAGGAGACGAATCAAGTAAGGAACCAAGCGCAAGACTAAGGTTGGTGTCCTTTGTTCCACCCTTATCTATTTTCATAAAGGAAAATGAAAGTATTCTTTACTTGTTTGTTTCTAAGATAGCTACCAGTCTTAGTGGGAATAGCAGCTTCGAGTGGACACTATTCCTGGTAACAATAGTATATCCTTCATAATGTTCAGTGTTGATTGGATGGTAAAGTTTTGAAGTTGAAGCCTGAAGAAAAGGCCCTAAGCTTCAAAAATATTATTGTCATACATACCAATAAAGCAGCAAGGAAAAGGAAATTGTAGAGCATAATTAAAGTCTTTCAAGGGCCATTGGTCTACAGTGCTTGACTTTCCACCATGGAAAGCCATCCCCAAGTGGAGCCACTATTATGCCCGTATAATAATAGGTGTCATATATCATGATTGACCTGGTTTAACTCTGAAATATGTTTATACGTTTGCTTGTTGCAAATTTTTTCCATATTTGTGAAAAATAAAAAAATGTAAAAATGTAAAGAGGGTATACCCTAAAAGAAAAATCAAAGGGTAAAAATAATAAGGAAAAGGTCAAAAAATGAACGAAAATGAACCCTAACAAAAAGAAAAGGCCATGAAAATGTGCAAGCCCAAATGCCACTACTATTTACTTTATGCATAGTAAAGATTGTGTACAACTTGTCACCTATACCACAATCCATGGTAACCAAATAGCTTAATCTTGGTTATTCCATGTTTTCAATTCCATGTTTTTAGATATAGAGAATAAATATCTGACCAAACAGTTTAGTCTTGGCAAATAAGTAGATAGGTAGTGAATAAAAGGAGCTCAACAGTTTGATCTGAGCCCTTGGATGTAATAAGTTAGATTTAGATAGATATCACTATGTAAAAGAAAAGAAAGTTTGAAAAGGGTTTGCCAGTCTAAGTGCACCCTAACAAAGGAGTAAAAATGCTAGGGTAAAGTAGGTAGAGTAAGTAGATGATGGTTGCAGAATAAATGTGTGGTGAATAGTTATGTTTAATGCTTAAATCTTTTGCTTTCATCACTTAGACAAAGCATAACTCACATTGAAGAACCAAAGTCAAATTAATTAACTTCCTTACTCCATTTTTCCCTAAAAATTCACTAATCTCCCCTAAGTGCTAAAGGTATCTATAACAAGTTAGAGGGGCTTAGAGCATTTCTCTGACTTTTGGAGGGACTGGACCCTCAGCCCAATAATTTGAAATACCTAAAGTACTTAAAATCCTCTTCATCAACATTTACCCCTCCATAAAATCATGCATTCCCTCAATAAAGCTTTTTCTAAGTAAATTCCTATTTCACTTAGGGAAACTAAAACATTTTTATGTCTCAAAACCTTCATATTCATTTAACCTAAGTGATAAATGTTGTATGATGAAATTCTTTCGGAAACATTTTAACTTAGCGCATGTTCATATCCTACAAAGTCATATTAACTGCTAAATTGGTATTATTATTTAACTCCCAAAAACAAACTACCCCTTACTCGTATTACTATTAAAATCCCGAAAAAATACATATTTTACCCCGTGGTTGTAATATAGCCTTAATAACATTTGATAAATTGGATTAATTAGTCAACCCGTGACTAATTAAGAACCTCGACCCCCGACATGCTAAATAAAGGATTAATTGATCATCAGGATTAATTAAATAATTTTTGACCAACCACATCGCCCTCTATGTAATTAAAGATTTGTATTAACGTCGGTCCCCCTCCCTTAACCATCAGCCACTTCCCAGACTTTGACCACCGTCTAATCAAACCCCTCAGATCCAACGACCATCACTCATATCGCGGGCCCTTTGGTCGGACATTAAACACGCGATATGAGCGGTTTTCCAAAAAGCGTTGATGTTACGTGTCAATTGACTAGTGGAATCGCACTGCCCTCCCTAAATACCACCAATCTCCCAAAAGCGGTGCGATGAAACGCACTTAGCACCTCCTATAAATGACAAAACATCACTTCCTTAATTTGACACCACTTTTCGTTGTCCCCAAACCCACCAAAATATTGACTTTGCATAAAAAAAAAAGTGTAATCTATTCTTCATCCTTTGTCCAAAACAATTCCATGCATGCATTTAGTACATCCAAAATCAACTAGTTTATTCCCAAATTGTCAACTACATTGAACGTTGCCTTTCAATGTTGCTCCAATCCACTGTGTGCATCTTGCAAACATGAAAATCGTATCAAACCGTCGAGGAATAGGTATTTACCAAATTTTCTCCCGGAAACCTTGTTATATACTGAAATTTCTCTAAAATTGCTTTAAAACTCAAAGTTTTAGTATAATTGAGTTGCTAATATTAGTTCAAAACTTCCTAGGGACCTCTATTTAGACAATTTCATTGAAAATCCCAATTTTGTCCCTCAAAACACAAGAACTAGGATGGAAACCTCCATGGCCCTCAATGTACCTCCAATCATCACTCCTCATAGGGATTTGGATTATCTTCCCTTAGCAGATAAAGACTTCCAAATAAAAGACCTTGAACGTGATAAAAGCCCCTTAAAAGTATATTGTCGATGCCGAGATGATTACGTGAACAATTCAGATACCATAGGACTTTGGGAATCAAATCTCCTGAAGTACTTATTCCCTTATGTGCACATTTTCCTGGACATTATCCACTAATGTTAGGCCAATTATAACCCTAACCTCAGAGCCATAATGTCCCCCGACCAGTCAGTCCTATTTACAATTACTACTGATTCAATTAATGAAATGTTATAGTTTCAACTCAGCTAGAACCTCACCCCCATTTCCATTGGAGAATTACTAGAAAAATCCACCAGCAAGGCTAGTTCTGAACTCAGCTGTATTTTCCATACTTTCATGTATAAGAATCATATACCCAAAGATCCCCCTCCCTACCTAACATGTTTCTTCACTAATATAGGCAAATATATTGTTAATATGATTGCTGCCATTATCGGTTTCAATACTAGATAGTTTGTTGATGAATTGACCCTAGTTTTCATGAGTATCTTCACCCCTGGTCAGCCTCCTACTATCAAATATGACTATGCTGCATTCATAGTTGACAAAATCCATGACCAATTCATGAGGCTAGAAAATGAGAGAGTGTTCAAGTATTCTATAGTCTTGTATCACCTCTTCCTTTACTACCAAACTAACAAATTCAACTTCTTTGTACAGAAGCTTGATACCAAAGGTAACCCTAGGCCAGTGATTTTTTGGACCTCTATCTTTCAGTACTCACCCTCTTCTCCCTATTCATATATAGATTCCATTGATCAATTTGTCCATCATATAACTACCATGTTGACAGGAATTTCTCATCCTAGAATCAACGATGATATTAAAATAATCCTTCAGTTGTCAAAGCATTATAGGATAGGTGACTAGTACTTATACCAGAATCATACTGAGATCAGAGTCTATGGGTGTGAAATGCCTCCCTAAAAATTGCCCAAGTATGTCCCCATGAGATTATTATCCCTGGAGTACTATAGGAAAATAATCAACTCTAATCAAATCCACATCATGAAAGAAAATAAAAAGGCCCAGCTGAGGATCAAAGACCACTTAGGCCCATTTGTGTGCAACAACAAAAAATCAGGGAAAGAAGCAAAAGAAATCATAAAAAGGATGATGCATTTAAAGAAGAGATTTTCTTGGACATATGATCCTCATATTTTCATCTGTGATAGAAGGATAAAACACAAGTTATCACCCTACATCCATCACAACATTCTTGAAATAGAACAGTAAGCCTATTTAAATGAATGGAGGGAAGGGACATTGATAGAGCAAGATAGTGATAAAGTTGAAGTTGAGAATGTGATGAAAGATTTGGAGAAGAGTCTTGACCTGGAATCCATTTTACAAGTACCTGTAGATTCTTCCCAAAGGCCAACATAGGAACCCAGGGCTCCTACAATAGAGCCTTCATAGAAGCAAACTCAAGAAACAAGTCCCTCTACATCAAAACAACCAGCAACAACAGAACAACCAGAAATAGCAAAATAGCAAGAGAAATCAGAGCAGCATGAAATCTTTGAAGAGTTAGCTTCACCACAGCGACATCTAGCTCCAACTAATATGGGAAATCCTTCAGTGCTACAGACTCCTCTAAACGAGGAAAGGAACTTGAAAAGAGACAAGGAAGTAGCTACCCCTCCAAGATTACCTATAGATCAACCCTTTGCTAAGAGGCAAAGGATGAATCCATATGCAGAGGAGGAATTCATTGGAGAAACTATAGAGAGCATGAGAAAATAAGGTCCATATAGTTTACAAACATTCCCAACAAGTGGGACACCCTCAAGTTCACAGAGGCAAGAGCTAGAAAGACAACCCAACAGAGAAGTGTCATCCTTCAGGTCTTCTTCTAAGAAGATGATAGATATAAAGGGGAAGTTTAAAGAGATCAAGACAAAGAATGAGCAGCTGAAGGCCCAAGCCTATTCTCAATACTTAAAAATGGCCCCTACAAACTAGACTAGACTAATGTTAGCCTTTGACATCAAAGAAGAAAAAATGAAAATGAGTTTCTTGAAGCCCATAGTGCTGCAGCCAAAATCCTTGGCAGATTATCTCAAAACTGATTTTCAAGTCATGGCTAAAGACATCCATCCTATCGACCAGATTGAACTACACAAGCAAATGGGTAAGATGGTCTATTCAACATTGACCAATAAAGCAATGATGTCTCATAGATTGAAAAATTCATTGTGCAACACTACAGCTCAATTACAGCTGGAAAAAGCTTCCTCACAGGCAAAATATAATAGAATAAAATCATTGGAAGAGTTAGTAATTGAGTTGGGTCATGACCGAAAAGATGTTAACGTAGCAAAAAGCTTAATTATGAAAAAGAATGAAGACATAGATGCACTTAGAAAACAATTGAAGTTGCCACCACTGAATTCACCCTCAGACTGTTGAGGTTATAGAAAAGAAAAATGAAGAAGAACTTATGGACTTGGTGTTTAAGTTAAATGAGAAATTGAAGGAAATAGAGCAAGAATTGGAAAAAGCAGTGCAGTTAAGGTAGAGTGAGTTGACCACAAGCCTCAAATTATAGTGCCAATAGTTTCAACAACATTCCCTTCCACAATGGCAACTATTTTAGCACCAAACATTCCTTTGGAACCAACTACACCCGTGGAAGCAACAAGTATAACATGGGTAGGTACACCAACGCAAAGCACAGAGGACTTAATTAAGTCAATGGAAGAAATGAAGCTCCAAGTAATAAAGATATAGAAAGTGACAAAGAAATTCACTACTTTAGAGCAGAAATATGATATATCAAAGACTAATTATGCAGAAGAGATAAGGAAAAACAAAGGCATAGTCCAACAAATTGAAGCATTGGAGAAGGATTTCGCTTTTGAAAAGCCTTTGACAGACATTAGGAAGATATTATGGACCAATATCATTGATTCCATTAATGATTTTTTGTCATCAATTCAAATTATTTTTAAACAGATTGATTTAGTAAAACTTGCTCTTGAAGAAATTAAAAAGATAGGTGAAGAGCTGGGTAGAAAAACTAAGGAAGCTATTAGATTAATCAATTTTATGAATAGTAAAAGAAGGAAATAGTTAGAACAATTCGACATTGAGGATAGGACTGCTACCATCCTCGAGGTGAAGAAAGTGTTGACTAAAAGGAATCTGATGAGAGGCCTGGAATGTAGATGTCAAAGCATGCAGGAAGATATAAATGAGTTCATGAAAAAAATTTGACATCTTAAGAAGTAAAGGACTCCCAAGTCCTTTAGTTATCAATGATATGCTAATGGTTCAAATTGATTACATTAATAAATTACATCAGCAGGCTGACAGTCGGGCTATTTCATCTTCAGCCAAGGCATTACCAACAGGAAAAGTGTTTTATGATGATTTAGAGAACCTCTTCTTCATTGGACATGAAGTAAAGCACTTATTCCCAGTACAACCCAATTTTGTGAAGTATATAGAGGTAGATGAAATTTACAGGAAGCTGATAAGGACAAAAATACCAAAGGATGATTGGTGGACCAACATGACTGACATCCTATAAAATTACCATGACTAAAGTAAGCTAAATAGAAATATTTACCACAATAAATTTTGGTAAAAGGAATGAATGCTGGAGAACAGGTAAAGTGCATCAGATACAGGTGAAAGAGTATCAGTTGAAAAGATAAAATCAGATGTCCAACATAGAGTTACTAGGGCAACAACAAGATGCAAATTCATAGAGTATGCCTCCAGCTCCTTCAACAAAACAGGGGCAACAATAATCAATTTACTTTCTGTTTCTCTATTCGAGACCGTCTATCTCTATATTTATTTCATATTCCGAAAATATTTAGTTATGATATATTTTGATTTAAATTTTGTATAAATACTCCTTTATTTGAAGTATTAGGCGTGGATTCAAAAACCTTTCTATAGACATTTTCTTCTAGAATTGAGGTGCTATTGTACCAACACTTGTATGGTTTGCTGGATCAAGGAATAAAGTAAAGACTATTCATGGGATACTTGTGTCAAATAGAAATCAAATAAGTATTCTATATCTATTGTTTATTATTGTTTTTCATCTGTTTATTAACAATCATATGTGTTTTCATAAAACCTGAATGATAAACAAGTAATGATTTTTCAGAAATTGCTTTACTGCACTCTGTTTTAAACTGTTTATCTTCTCAATGTTTTCTGCTAGACTATCATAGTTAGGGAATTATTGAATGCTCCCTTACTTCGTAGTTTATCCCTTTGGTCCAATTGAACAAAGAATTCATAATTGCCCTTTGTTGATAGGCCTCTTCTGTTCCTCATTTTGACCTTGGTTAAAGGATTCTTGATTGCCCTCTCTCCCTGGTTAATACCATTTCATCCACCTGAACCCGACATTTGCCTTTTGTTTTACTACCTTGCCCTGTGAGTTTTCCCTTTAGTAAATGATCTAATCCAATTAAGCCATCACTCTATTGACTCCACAGCCCAATGGCTTGAAGACCTTGCTCTATCCATCTGTTCCCAGAATTCCACCACTCTCAAACAAAACAACCTTGAACATTAATAACTAGCCTAATATCATACCAAAGCAAAGCTAAATTATAAAGAGAGATTCGTCTCTGAGTACGTATTGGCTAGACTATACTTAAAAGATTGGTTTGTGCTTACCTCGGACCCCTTTCTTTCTTCCCATAACTTCTAAGGAAAATCTGAGTGATAACGCATCCCATAGAGGGGGAATGGTAAAATTTATTTGTTCCCTTCATAGGTTTTTTTTAATAAAATATATTCTTTATATATCTACTTTCTATTGGATTATTGGAGTTACCCACATTTATTACTATTTCATTTTGTTGTTTTACTATGATTGTGGCATAGATCAGGGCTTTGGCATGTTTTGTTTCTATCATTTGTTGTAGATCTACAATGTTTAGCAGACATTTATATTGTTGAGACTGTTTTTCATCAATATTCTTAACTGTTTCCTTTTCATACACCTTTGAGGAGAAAACACTTTAACAAAATTGGCAACTCCACTAGGATTTTACTTCTGATCTAGAAATTTGGGTGACCTTCAGTTTTCAGCTTAGTGTTTCTTCTTTCAGCAATCTCTTATTGTTTTTTACTAGCTTTCTAACCCTAGATCTATCAAATTTCTAACTTCTGTAAGTTTTCCAATCTTTTATGCAGGTCACAAGAACTTGCCGCGATAGAGATGATAAATTTTTCCAAGACTCGCTGAATTGGAATTAAGGAGAATAAATCGCACTTGTCCACCCCAAAAGTGTGATCTGGAGGTCCAAAGTGCACCTTTTGGCCCAAAACGTGTCATCTCCCAAGAATTAGGTCATTACCTGTGATTTTTAGGGTTTCTGGGATTTTTTCAGATCAGTTTCAGATTTTTGTTGAGAGCTATCTGTTGGGTTGGTTGACCACTGTCCTATCCCGATTAGGCCTTGATCTACTCTATTTTTCTCGTCGAAGTGGAATTCAGCCCCTTAGGGCTTCTAGTATGCTTCCACCTTTATAGGAGGACTTTAGCTGAGTAAGAAGTTTGAGTTTCTGCAGCACTTTCAGCTATATTTTCCATATTTGTACCCTTCTATTTCAAATCTTCAAAGGTAGGTTGTTTCCATCGAAATTTTCATCTTAAACCTTGTTTGGTCATTTGCCTTAGGGTCCCATTCATTTCCCTAGGTTTTACACCCATATCCCTATATTTTTTATTCCTCTCTGGTTTTTTGTTGTTGTTGCACCACTTTCCAGTAGCATAGTGTCATTTGATCCCAGACAAACTGACGCTTAGATCTCTTCGCATTTTTAGTGTGTTTCCAGTTGATTTCACCACCAACCAACATAGTGTTTTCAAACCCAGTTTGGGTGGGGTTTAGCTAATTGATTTTCTGTTCATTTTTTATTTTCAATTTTATTTATTTTTAGCAACATTTTTTCTTTTTTCAAACAAAATCTAGGCTTAATTAATGAAAACACTTTCACACACAAGCACACCTTAAGCAAAGGGCACTTAGTTTACATTGCCAAGTCAATACTTAACATAATTATTTGATCTCCCCACACAGACACAAAAACATCTTCTTGATCTCCCTTCACCATTTTTGTGTCATTTGTGTCTTACCACCATTATGTCATCAAAGCATTTGTCTCGAAGACTCTTAGGCCTTCAACCCCAGTTTCCACTTGCGCATATTACTCCTCCTCGTGGGTTCAAGTTCATATCATCTGAGTCCCCATGTGCACTCTTATTTTGGTTCATATGATTCCTCATCTCATTTCGAACCTCCTTCTCTGCATATCATCACCATGTTTGGACCCACTACTAGTGGAGGAACCATACCTGGTATTGGCTCCTGTTTTTCCCCAGTAGTCACATCTAGTGGAGCTATCTCAAGAACCATTACAGTAGCCCCCATGCTACCTTTCGTGGCTAGGTTAAGTCTCCTGGATTTTAGCCAGTTGATAAATGACTCAATACACCACAACGGTAGTTGGCCTATTATGTCAACTAAGCTTCCCTCCGACATCCAAAAGTTTAAGGGTAATTCTATAGAGGACCCCACCAATCACATATTCTCCTTCCATATGTGGTGTTCATCCAATTCCATTACCAATGACTCCATTTATCTTTGGTTTTTCCAATGTACGCTCACGGGAGCTATTACGAAATGGTGTGTGGACTATCCCACCACCTCTCATTCCATTTTTGCGACAGTTTGTAAAGCATTCCTCTCATATTTTTAGTTACCTCCTTGATACAACACTGGTATAGAGCTCTTGACCACATTCTGTCAGTCCTCTGCCACTCATCTTTTTGATCATGTTCAGGAATGGTGTAGAAAGAGGAGCACATGTTGTTCCCCACCTTTCTAAGACCATGTCTACCTCGATTGGTTTCTTAAGAGCCTTTTATTGCCCATTTCCAAAGATGTCGCATCCCATTTTCCTCAAACAAAGGAAGAAGTTGTCTAAACCACTCTAATATATGACTTGATTTATGCGTAATCCAGTTATGTCTATACCGTCATTCCAGACCTCCCCCATCCTGGAGGTTTCAATGCACCGGCGGCATCTCACGCCACTTACGGTATCATTGGATCCATTTCACACCCTTTGCCATATACTCAGCAAGGTTATGGCTATCTGCAGGGGGCCACTAGTTCCTCCAACACATATGCCCCTCCTGCTAGCAACATGTTTTCAGGGCCAGTCAATGCTCAACCTATCTACCAAACCATTTCTCCTCCACCATATTATCCTTATGCACAACTGAGCACTACAACCCCTCAAGCATTAGCGTTGCAACCTCCCATGCATCCACAGCCCCAAAAGGCACCGCCTCCTCAAGGTCAAGTGTTTGCACAGTAGAGTGTGACCAATCCCCAAAATTCAAAGAAAGAGAATAAGGGGAGAGGTAACAAGTGTAACCAGGGTGATCAAGGTAATCAACCTAGTGAGCCCTAGGGGAACCAACTAATGGGCCTCTAAATTAGACATAAATTAAGACCCATGCCCCTAAATTAAACAATAAATTAAGGCCTATGAGCATCCTTCGGCATATTAAAACTCTCTTTTTGCATTAGATAATGTATTTTTTACTTTAATATATACATTCGGAAGGTTTATGAATAATTGAATATTTGTGCCTAATATTATTTATTTTTTGTGGAATATTATGAGAATATTAGGCTGATTATGAATAGTTGGAGGAGAAATTTTACAGACTTGTTCCCTACTACTGGAGGATCAATAATATATAAATAAGTCAACAAGATATTATGGAATTATGGCACAAATTGTGGAACTCCAATGATTGAGAAAACCTAGGAATTTGTTCCACTAATCAAGGGAGAAGATCCACCAATCAAGGGAAAAGATCCACTAATCAAGGGATTTCAGTGGGGAAAGCTTCCTCCATCCACGGGGAATTATTATTAATCATTTTTTATAAGTACCAAGTCGAATTTTCCTCTAGGGAATGATTGGGAAAATCTAGGAATGTGTTCCTTGCCATTTAATGCAAATTCCTTGTATTGGGGATTAGATCCAGTAATCAAGGGATTTTCATGGGGAAGATTCTTCTATCCATGGGAAATGATTCCTAATAATTTTGTATAAGTACCAAGTCGAATTTTCCTCTAGGTATATATGTTCATTAGTGTTATTGTGGAGAGAGCTTGTATTTTTGTAGCTCCATTGTATTTTCTTGTAGGGATGTAATTCTTTTGATGAAAATAATGAAGATTGGTGTCATGTTCAGCTTCTAAATCTTGTTCTCCTCCATAGGTCTTTTGAGTTTCCTTGGGCTTGGTCATCCTAGTAGCTTTAGAGCCCTTTCGTATCATTTTCTTTCCTTCTTTTCATTGCTTATTCACATGCATCTCTAGCTTTTATTTCTTTCTATTTCTGCACTTAGTATTAATGATTTCTTGTTGTAGGATTGAGTTAAATGGTTGATGTAATTTCTTTTACAGGATCAAAAGCATTATTTCATCCTTGGAAAATCTTTGGAATTTCATAGTAATCATTGAGTTGCTTGGACTAGTCTTCTTATTCCCAAATCTAGATTGTTGGACATCCTTTTTAGCAAAGAACAATAAAATTATGCTATTTTTTAGAGCATGCTAACGAGCTTCAATTGAATTGATTCCACTTGCATTAGATCAAAAACAAACTCTGGCTCATAATAAATGCTACCCCATTGCATTTTCACTTGATTTAGTTAGGAATTTCTTAGATTTACTACTCACTATTTCTTGAATTTCTAGATTTTCGACAAGTAATTTTTTTTAGTTTTTTTGCATGGGTTAACAGAGGTCTTTTTGAGTGATTCCACTTGGAATGGGGACCTAATACATCCTAGTTAATACCAAAATTTTTCCCATCAAATTTGGATTTAATTTTCTTTGTCATTCTATTGGACACCTAATCCTCTAAGGGTCGGTGTCGAAACTGAATAGTCTAAGGAAGTCCAAGAGACCTTGGAATACAAAACCAAAATTCGTATGAATGTACTATAAATGTATACCATTTGATAATAATAGATATACTCTCAACCTTATCTTTAATATTTTTTTGCTTCCGTGTATATCTTTAACACATTAGACGAATTATAGTAAATTTGTACATCCTGTAGGAAAATCAAGGGATCCTATAGGAAATCACTGTAGCATGTTGTAGGAAAGCCTGTTTTGAGGTCAAATTAAGAAAAAAGCCTCTAGGAAGCTAGAAAAGGGTCCCTAATTGTCTCCCAAACATTGACCATTCACCATCATCTCCAATCCACCTTCCAGATCACTAAAAGGTATTAGCTTTCACACTCTCACATGGGAAGAAGACAAAAAAAAAACAAATTTATTTTATTCATTTACATGCACAACAATAGAAGGTTTGATGGTTTGAAACTGCATGCTTAGGTCAGTAGGATTGCATACATGTCAACTTCAAATTATTTTGAAGCAAATCCTCTTAGCATTTAGTTAGAAAAAGATGTGTCTTAGCATTTGATTTCATTATCTTTCCTTGTAGTTCATTTCTTGCAATAGGTTAAGGTTCCATTTCGAACATTTCATTTTCTACAATTAGTTTTAGGATTTGACTTCAATACATGCACTCCATTACATCATGAAAAAAAAGGAAGGACACATTGTATGCAACACATATAGTGCCAACGCCTCTTAAGTTTGTACGAACCTCGGGTTGATAATTAAAGTCGGTAGCCTTCAGAGTTGCAAAATTCTTGTTGCAATATCGAGGCTCATCACTTTTTGGTGTCGTTGCCAGGGAGGTGTCAATGTATGAATTGCTTTCTTCCCTAGTTGATTCATTTCTTTTAAATTTTTTCAAAAACAAAAAAATAATTGCATTAGCCATATTTCATTTCAAAAATAGAAAAATGCATTGCATTAGTGTTTTCATTCAATTATAATAACAACAAAAAAATCTCCAACACCAACCCACCCCCCAATTGATCACACGGTGAAGTAAGAGCCACATCACCATTCACTTTTGCAGGTAGAAGAAGAAGATGACAAATAATGTATAAGAAATGGATGGAAATGATGAAAATGAAGAAGATCCTCTCAGATTTCTCATTCAAGATATTGATGGTAGTGTGCACATGAAGAAAATCCCCCCTCTTTTCTTCCAAAATTTCATGGTCTAAGGTCAGAGGATCTGGAAACCTTTCTCTTTAAATTTGAGATTGTTTATAGATCTTATGGTTACTTATTAAAAACACAAAAATTGAGATTGTTTCTGGCAACAATGAAGGATAGAGCTCTTAAATGGTTCATGAGTTTAGGGACTAATTCAATAAGAACATGGAATGATATGTAAAAGATATTCCTAGAAAAATATAAAGATTATGATATTAAAGAAGAAATATTTAGAATGAATCAAATAGAAGATGAGAGTCTAGAGGATCTAATAGAGAGTTCATGTATAATCGTAAGAGGGAAAATCGACATGATTTAGGATCCGACACACTAAAAACCCTCTTACTTAGAAGAATTAGGGATGAGTGGATTGATCTCCTTAATCTCAAAAGTAGAGTTGATGTATATCAATTATCATTTGATAAAATTTGTGAAACATGACAACATGCTTATTGAGGGAAACCCCATCACTCCTAGGATATATGGTCTTCCAAAGGTCCATAAGGATGGGGTCCCCCTGAGACCCATTGTCAATACCATTGGTGGTCTGACTTACCTCCTGGCCAAGTTCCTCGCTGTAACGTTGAGACCCTTGGTTGGACATACTGAATCCTTCGTCAAAGACTCAGCTTCTTTTATTGATGATCTTAAGAGAATTAAGCTTGAGCCCAAGGACATTTTGGTAAGTTTCGACGTGGTCTCTCTTTATACTTGTATTCCCATCAATGAGGCCATGAAGGTGATTAATAAGCTAACCAACCCTAATACGACTAACTTGGTTGAGCTTTGCCTTACCTCTACCTTTTTCAGCTTCGAGGGAGAATTCTATGAGCAGACTTGAGGAGTTGCCATGGGCTCCCCCTTGTCCCCTGTCGTCGCTAATCATGGAGGATTTTGAGTCTAAGGCTTTGGCCTCCTCTCGTCTCTTACCGAATATTTGGAAAAGATTCGTTGATGACACTGGTGTTGTCTGGTCTCATGGTCCTGATGAGCTGGATCGTTTCTTCAGTCATCTCAATAACCAATCCGCCGCCATTAAATTCATGATGGAAAAAGAAGATAATGGTTGTCTTCCGTTCTTGGATGTTCTCATCTCTAAGAAGG
>APFE031078291.1:0-66712 GCA_000404065.3 Pinus taeda | reverse complement strand
ATTGATTAATTTACTCTCTAGCGAACCATTATGATCGAAAGGATGAATATACCATTAATATCTTTATTATGATAACCCAATATGAGAAAGTTATATGTATATATCTTTATAAATTTATTAATAGACAATTATATTTAGTTAAATATATAAATGGATTACTAACCTGTAGGAGTCGTTTTCTTATATAGTTTTACTTAATTTAACTAATTTCTAGGAATAATAATAATTAATGCTTTAGCAAAAATAATTATTATTTGGCTAGGGTCATAAGGTCAAATTTATTCGTTATTAATCTAGCCATTGGAGTCTCTGCCCATACTATTTAACTAGCTAATCTGGATCAGTTTTTCAACTTGTCCTAACGATAAACCACACTGGTTGGTTTGAAACGCGTCGACAAAAGATTATTTATGTGATTTCGCCAAAAATTCTCTAAACAATGCCAACAAATATCAAGAGGAAAAGCAAGAGTAGGTAAATTAACATCAAGATCAGTAAGTCAAGCTAAACCTGCAAATTTGTTTGATGACTTTAAAACAAAAATTCTTAGCAATCTAACCAAACAAGTACAAATGTTAAGAATACAAAATGAGCGAAAAGATGTTTTTTTGTCCATGCAGAATCACATGATGTTAAATGTTGTTCCTCATTACCAAGGTTGAAGGAAGTTCACCAAGAGGACAATGGAGCAAGTCAATTGCCAATGCATAAATGTGGAAGTTCACCAAGAGGACAATGGAGCAAGTCAATTTCCAATGCATAAATGTTATTTAGCTCTGAGAGGACCATGGCAACATATTCAGCCTGGTATGATGCAAGAGCCTAATTCTCAATTTCAAGCTTATGCACATCCACCCCAAAGTAATTGGAACGAGGGAAAATTTTAAGGATGGAAATTTATCTTAAAGTTTAGAAACCTTGGCGAATCCCACTAGTCCATAATATGAAATCTATGAAAATTTGGAGATATTTTTGTAAAAATATTCAAATTTATAATACTTTTATATAGTATATATATAATTTTTTGGTGAATTTTAGGGTAAAATAATTTAATTCTATAAAATTTAGGTGATTCATGTTTACAAAAAAATGGAAATTAGCGAATCTTTTCTTTAGAAAAAAGTATAGAAAATTAGCCCATGGGCGAATATTAGCCCCTAAAATTTTCCCTGATTGAAACACACCTTTTCCTTGGAAACATTTTCCATCTCAACCCCAAAACTAATCTTAGCAACAAGGTTGGCAAAGGAACTTATGGGAGCCATCCACAATATCCTTAGTATTTTCCTCAATATCCTCCATACCAAACTCCATGTTATCCTTACCATTTGCCTCCACCACAACCATAACCCCATCCACATCCATCTCAAATATACAATCCCACTCAAATACCTGTACCACCATTTCCAAACCCACACATTGAAGTAGCTCAACCCACTTACGATGCTGGGGTACAACACCTCAAAACCACTCCTCTTGAGATCAATGGTATTCATCATAGCTCAGGAAGAGTATTGCAAAAAAGAGATTCTCATGATATCATTGAAGAACTACATCCCGAAGAATAATATTCGAAAGAGAAGATCAAAGAATCATGGGTTACACTTGATGAAAAGGAAACATAAAAATTATAGATCGAGAGAGCTCCCTCATGTTTATCATCAAATCCTCCATTTATTCAAGGGATCAATCAATGAAAAGAGGAAGAATTGAAGGTCATGGTAGAAGAAGACATACAAGATGACCCAAATCAGCAAGTGGACCAGAGGCATCAAAACTATATTGAAATATGGTTCGAGACAGTCACTAATTTGCAGCATCACTCTCTTAATGAACTATGTTGATCCTTTCAAAGTTAAATCATTTGGTCTCTGAATTCTAGGTACATGTCAAAGCATACATTCCAAGCCTCCACATCATTTTGTTTGTCATCTTGATGTGCACATGGCTCCATTGGAAGTATTCTTATACTTGAAAGTGATTTTGTTTTTCAAGTAGGGTATGGTAGAAGAAAAATAAAATAAAATAAATGAGAAAAGCTAAAAATCTTAGGTGAAAGCCTCCTTGGAGACACCTGATATTGGCTCATTGATTGAAAACCTCCATGAGGCAGTCATTGGGTTGAAAATGAAAAGGAAAAAAGAGAAAAAAAAATGAAAATATCCTAGGTGAAAACCTCCTTTGACGTGCCTAGGAAAACCTACGAGTTGAAAACCGCATTGAGGCGGCTAGTAGGCCAGGAAGAAAAAAAGAAGAAGAAATAAAAGAAATATTTGTTCCATGCATCTCTTTAATGAATACATGTACTCTCGAACAACTGCAAGCAACAAGAACAAGTTGGTACCAAAAGGAAAATTGGTCAAGCCTAGTCAAAAGAAGTCAAATTTTGAGTTTCTCCTACTCCGCTCAAATGCTCCAACAAGGCCAAGGCCATTCCAATCCATCACCCTCATCTATTTTCACCATCCACCCATGATTCTCAAGCTTATACCACTCATTTTCCTTGTTGTCCTAAAAAACTACAAGATGCTCTGTTTTACTACAGGATAAAAAAATACATGGAGCAGAAATTTGTCTTTGCCATAACTTGAAAACCATGTGGTTATTTTCCAAGCTGTTTCAGAGGGAGATGCATAAGGATGATGGTAACATGTTCAAAAAATTCCAAAAAATTCTACTGCATGGTTTCCAAGAAATTGGCCTCCATCACCTTCAACTACTTTTGCATTTTCTCAATATCCATGCATCCATTTAAAAGGTTGTTTCATGGGGAGATGCATATGGATGATGGTAACATGCCCAATAAATTTAAGAAAATTTCAATGCATGGTTTCCAAGAAGAAACAAGAAGAACATCCTCTCCATTTTTACAAACCTACACTACTCTCTTAAAGCCCTAGCATCATCATCCAATCCCTCTTCATCATTTCTCATCACTCTCATATAATTAGAAGACACTGAATGAAGAAGGAATGACTACTACAGGAAGGCGGAATATTGCTACAAGAAGGAAGAAAGGAAAATGTGTGCTAGAACCCAAAATCATAGTGCCTAAGAGAGGCCTAGTCAAAATAGAGAACTCCAAGGCCATTAGCCAATTGTCTAGGTCACAAGGGAGAAGAAGAAGGCAACAAAAAGAAATAAGGCATTCACCATCAAAATATAAATCAAATTGTAGTGATGAAAAGAGGTGTTCCAAGAGGTATCAAATATCTTTCTAGCTTTTGTCCAAGGCCTAAAAATTGGAGAAATGCATCAGATTCAAGTTGAGGGCCTGCCCTAGCCCCTGTTTATCATTTATGCTCAACACTGGTTTCCTGTAGGTTTCTTGTAGTTTTGATAGGAATTCCTACGGGATGTCCTAGTTCGCATCTAAATGCATTTTGAAGGTGTTAGAGGTGTTCAAACAATGGAACAAGGTAGCAGAAGTTCAATAAGGGTGTGGAAGACCATGCCAAATTGAAAAATATTCAAGAACCTATCTTGAATAGGGGGAATAAGGCAAGCTAATGGTCTCAAGAAACAATGATTTTTCTTTGCACAAATATGTTTTTGGCCTTGTCCTTGCAGAACTTGCAGTCAATATTCTTAATGCATAAGAGAGAGCCCACCAGGGCCATGGATGAGGCACAATGATGTAGGAGCATGAGGCTTGAAGACAAAAGGCTTCGAATTTATTCCAGAAATATAAAAAAGAAGTTTAAAAACAGAGTGGGATCCTTTATCTATCAATTTACAAGTTTTCTAGATAGGATTTGAGCTAGGATTTAGGGATTGACTGATTTTGTAATTAATTCGTGCAGTTGAGATTCAGTTGAGATTCTCGAGGAGAATATCAACCTAATTAGATATTGTTTAAGATTAGGTAGATTCGATCCAGTGATTCAGGATCTGATTGTTAGAATGAAATGGTACTTATGTAAGTTCTGAATGATTGTAAGGGGATTTTGACTGATTTGGCTTGTTTTGGCCATATAAGATTAAGTTACAGAAATTATAACTCTGTGTATTTTTTGTGTATAATTGGTTAATCCCGGAGGTGTTGCATCCCTCCGAAGTATCTCTATGTATTATTGAATTTCCATTTTGGCCTTAAAATTTAGAGTTTTGTATGATCTGGTGTGATCGCCTTTAATTTCTCTTTCGCCGTGTATAAGAGTTGGGTGATCAGTAACCGCAGGGGTGGAAGTGTATGAATTTCTTGATCTTGGTTGAAGCCCCACACTCACTCCTAGTCACCAATCTCAATTTCAAACTTTTAGGTTAAAGTGAACTATGGGGGTTAGGCTTATTTTTAATCCATGTGCTAGTTAAAGACCCGCAAGCCATAGGATCTGATGGCCTCTATTATCCAATTGATATCTGGTCCTCAAGTGCTTGGACTTTAATTCCAAAAATGGGCCCGAACTTTTATAGATCCATGCTTTATATTCCTTATCAGCTCTATAAGGGCAGGTAAATGCCGTGTAAGATCCCCATGCAGTATTGTTGTTAACCACTGGATCAAGTGCATTTGATCAAATGGTGGAGGATCACCGATTAGTTTCACATCACATATTCATGAGTTAATGAACGTTGGCCTTAAGAAATTGTGAGTTGCGATGTGCGATGTGATCGCTGATTAGTTTGGCATCACAATATTTCATGGGTGAATGAACCTTGGCCTTAAGAAAATGCGATTTGTGATGTGTGATGCTTAGAGGACTTGTAAAGCACTTATCATTGTGGCTAAAATTAAGAAGTTATGATAATTTAGCAGAATAGCCAAGGTTGGAGGTAGATGACTGATACTGCAAGGGAAGTCCAAGAAGAAATTTTGCCTGAACATACAAAATTCATTTGTGTATTTGAATGATTGTCCATTACGCCTATATCCAAGACACCATTTGTGGTGTTAGACCAACCTATAGACACTAAATAGGATCTCAAGGATCAGAAAAAGAAATCGAACATGGCTTTTAGAGTTGGAGGAAGAGGTGGTGGTCGAAGAATAGGACAACCAGTTGCAAATGCTGAAGTGTTGGAAGCTATGCAACCGATGCAACCTAGATTGGAAGTAGTGGAAATGAGAAGAGATGCAAATGTTCGTGATGTCAGTGAACCTGAAGTTGAAGCTGCAAATGAAGAACCTACAGATGTAACTCTTGAAATGAGATTCTTTAAGTCAGTATTGAGATCCACATCCAAGCCAATACTTGAAGTTTCAATCTATGTAGGAAGCTTAAGCCCTGAGGAATTAATAGATTGGATAAATGACATGGAGAAATTCTTCAATTATGAAGAAATAGATGAAGGAAAGAAGGTGAAGTTTTCTGTCACAAAACTGAAAGGACGTGTAGCACTTTGGTGGGATAGAGTGCAGTTAGAAAGAGGGAGACTTGGCAAACAACCAATTAAGAATTGGAATAGGATGGTGGAAAACATGAAAAGTAAGTTTCTGCCAAGTGATTATCAGCAAACATTATTGAGATAGATGCATAATATTAGACAAAGGTCTTTGACAGTAAAGGAATACACAGAGGAATTCTACAAAGTGAGTATAAGAGTAAGAAAAATCCAAGATACAGATGAGAAGGTTGCCAGATATGTGAATGGTCTTAGAATGGACATTTAAGATGAGATAAGTGTACTATCTCCTAAAACCGTAGAAGAGGCTTATCAAATGGTACTGAAGGCTAAAGGAAAACTCATGAGGAAGCATTCTGCCAAAAATAAAGGTACTTTCTGAGGAAGGGGATGTCGAGGTGGTAGAGGAAGATCTACAACACCTAGAGATGGAGCTAGTAGCTACTCAAATCAGCATGCACCCATAGGAGGTGATGCAAGGGGTAGAGGGAGTTTCTCCAAAGGAAGAGGAGGAAAAGGTAGAGGAAGAGAAGTTAGATGCTACAAATGTAACAAGCTAGGAATAGAGCTTATGAGTGCCCATAACATATAAGAATGAATAAGAGGAATGCAGTTGTTGCAAAAGCTGAAGAGGAAGCAACGAAGGTAATAGACGAAGAGAATGTACCAGAGAAAGGGGAATCTTTGGTAGTAAACAAAATTTTGTTGAAACCAGCTAAGAAAATTGTTTAACCAACACAAAGGAACACCTTGTTTAGGATTGTGTGTAAGTTTCAAGGGAAGTGTTGTCAGATGATAATAGACAGTGGCAGTATAGATAATTTGATCTCCACAGAAGTGGTGGAGAAGTTGAAATTGAAAACAAAGAAACGTCCAACACCTTACAAGGTGTCATGGATTTAAAAGGGATATCAGTTGGTAGTGAATGAACAATGTGAAGCGAAGTTGTAGTTGGGAAAATACAGAGACAAAATTATGTGCGATGTGATGCCTATGGATGTGTGTCATATATTGTTGGATAGACCTTGGTAGTATGATAGAGGATCTATGCATGATGGCAAGAAGAACACATACAAATTTAACAAAGATGGTGTCAATCATACATTGCTGCCAATAGAAGAAGACGATACATCAAAGAAACCTAATCCAAGGACCCTTCTGCTGAGTGGAAAGGAGTACTTGCAGCAGATGTAATAAGATTAGGTAAGTTTTTTGTTATTTTCCAAACCCAAGGTAATAATTACTTCCACAAAAGTTTCTGATTTACCAATTGAAATTAAAAAGATGTTGGATAGTTATTGTGATATCATTGCAGATGATTTGCCTGATGAGTTACCATCCATTAAAAAAATCAATCATCACATAGATTTGACTCCAGGAGTAAATATACCTAATAAAGCAGCTTACAGGATTACTCCCACAAAGAATGAAGAGATCAAGAAACAGGTTTAGGAACTGTTAGATAAGGGACTGTTAGAGAGAGTTTGAGTCCTTGTGTAGTGCCAACATTGTTGAGCCCAAAGAAAGATGGAGGCTGGAGAATGTGCACTGATTCAAGAGAAATAAATAAGATAACAATCAGGTACATATTCCTTTACCTAGAATCAAAGATTTGATTGATTATTTGAGTGGAGCTAGATATTTTACAAAGTTAGATTTAAAAAGTGGTTATCATCAAATCAAAATTAGAGAAAGAGATGGGTGAAAAAATTCTTTTAAGACCAATGAAGGAATGTATGAATGGATGGTAATGCCTTTTGGGTTATCAAATGTTCCTAGTAGATTTATGAGACTTATGAATGAAGTTTTGAAGGAATTTATTGGTAAATTTGTAATAGTATATCTGAACGATATATTAGTTTACAACAAATCTAAGGAGGAACATGTGAGAGATATTAATTATGTCTTACAGAGGCGACAACAACAAAAGTTACTGTTAAATTTAAAGAAATGTTCATTAATGAAGGAGGAGTTGGTGTATTTGGGCTTTGTTGTTTCTGTTGAGGGCTTAAAGATGGATCCAGAGAAGATCAAGGCTATCATGGAGTGGCCTTCACCAAAAAGTTTCTTTGAGGTAAGAATTTTTGATGGTCTTGCTAGTTTTTACAAGAAATTCATAAGGAATTTTAGTAAGATCAATGCTTCAATTATTGACACAATAAATAAGGACAAAAAACCATTTAAATGGACTACTGAAGCATAAAAGAACTTCCAACTGTTGAAGAGAAAGATTACTGAGAAACCTATTTTGATTTTTCCTAATTTGAATAAACCTTTTCAAGTGAAGTGTGATTCCAGTGGAGAAGCCATTAGAGTTGTTTTGAGTTAGGAGGATAGGCCTATAGCTTATTTTAGTGAAAAGCTAAATGAGACAAAGAAGATATATTCTCCTTATGACAAGGATTTTTATGCAGTGGTGCAGTCTTTGAAGAAGTGGAGACATTACTTGATGTCCAAGGAGTTCACACTGTATTCAGATAATCTTGCATTACAGTACATTATGCAATAGCCAAAGCTTAACCAAAATCATGCAAAATGGGTAGAATACCTACAAAGTTTTAATTTTGTGTTAAAACATATAACTGATCAATCAAACAAAGTAGCAAATGCCTTAAGTAGAAAAAAAAAATTGGTCAAGAAAGTCAAATTCAAGTGTTGGGTTTTGATTTTCTTAAAGAGTTATATGAGAAATATCTGGATTTTAAAGAGGCATTTGAAGCTTTTAGAAATCATGTTTTGTTAGATAGAAGCAAGTGGCTAGATTATTTCCAGTAGGAGGGATTGTTGTTTAAAAGAAATCAACTATGCATACCAAGTTGTTCTATGAGGGAGATTTGATCAAGGAGAAACATAGCGGAGGACTTGGAGGGAATTTTGGTGTAGACAAGACTTATGAACAGTCGAACAGGTTTTAGTTTTGGCCAAAGATGAGGTCTGAAGTGGAAAATTGTGTGAAAAATTTTAAAGTTTGTTAGTATGCAAAGGGAAGGAGTCAAAACACAGGTTTGTATGTTCCTTTACCTATTCCAAATAGGCCTTGAGATATGGTAAGTATGCACTTTGTTTTGGGTTTACCAAAAACTCAAAGAGGAAATGATTCAATTTATGTAGTAGTCCACACATTTTCAAAAATGGCACATTTTATTCCATGTTATAAAACTAGTGATGCTACTCACATTCCTAATCTATTTTTTAAGGAGATTATGAGATTACATGGGTTACCTAAGATCATTGTCTTTTATAGAGACACCATATTTATTGGACATTTCTAGAGGACATTGTGGAAGAAGCTTGGAACTAAACTGAGTTTCAGTTCTGCTTCTTATCCTTAGACTGACAGATAGACTGGAGTTGTAAACAAAAGCTTATGTAATCTTATGAGAACTCTTGCAGGTGAACATCCAAAACAGTGGGATCAAGTATTGGCACAGGCAAAATATGCATATAATGATTTTCCTAACAAGAGTGTAGGGCATAGTCCATTCCATATAATCTATGGAATGCACCCAAGAGGAGTGTACGAATTCAGAGACTTGGGAAAAGCTGAAAGGAGAAGTGCTAAATGAGAATATTTTGCTACAGAAGTTCAAGCAATACATGAACAGGTAAAACAATAATTACAGGACAACAACATAAAATACAAGAGAAGAGCAGATTTGAAGAAAAGAGAGGTTAATTTTGAGGTTGTAGATTTGGTTTTGGCACATCTGAGGAAGGTAAGATTTCCAAAAATTGAGTATAATAAGCTAAAGTTTAAGAAAATTGGACCATGTAGAGTCTTAAGGAAATTTTTTGCAAATGCATATGAATTAAATTACCCCCTGATGTTGGAATATCTCCAATTTTAAATGTTGCTAATCTGTATAAGTATGAAAGTGAAAATGCAGATAACATAACATAGGATCAAGAAGAACAAGAGATAGATTGGGTAAAACAATTGGCTATAGAAAACGAATTGAAGCCAGAGAGGATTTTGGACAAGAAATTGTTGAAGAAGACAAGAGGACTGGAGTATTTTTAGTATTTGGTCAAATGAAAGGATCAACAAATTACTGAAGCTACTTGGATGATAAATTCCATGCTATAGAAGTTGGGAAGTTCTATAGAAGGCTCATGGACATGAGCCCATGAAGAATTTTGTCCTCAGGAGTCTGATGTAGGAGCATGAGGCTTGGAGACAAAAGGCTTCAAATTTATTCCAAAAATACAAAAAAAAATTACAAGCAAAGGAGTGGGATCCTTTAGCTATCAATTTACAAGTTTTCTAGATAGGATTTGAGCTAGGATTTAGGGATTGAGTGATTTTGTAATTAATTCATGTAGTTGAGATTCAGTTGAGATTCTCAAGGAGAATATTGACGAGACTAGATATTGTTTAAGATTAGGCAAATTCAATCCAGCGATTTAGGATCTGATTGTTAGAATGAAATGGTATTTATGTAAGTTCTGAAGGATTTTAAGGGTATTTTGACTGATTTGGATTGTTTTGGCCATATAAGATTAAGTTACAGAAATTATATCTCTGCATATTTTTTGTGTATAATTGGTCAATCTCGGAGGTGTTGCATCCCTCTAAAATATCTCTGTGTATTATTGAATTTCCAGTTTGGCCTGAAAAATTAGAGTTTTGTATGATCTGGTGTGATCACATTTAATTTCTCTTTCACCGTGTATAATGTTAGAGCCTAGATCGACCTCAGGTTAAAGGCAAGCAATCCTAGGATAACCACAAACCACACTTAACCTAACAGCTAGCCCTACCAGGTCGCTAGAGGGCTCTCTCCTTGTCAATCTCAGTTAGGATGGTTGTAATTATGACTTGAGATGACTGAATTGAATGTAGATTTTAGGCTAAGTATAGTAGATCACAGGATTTTGGGTTGATTTTTAAGGTTTTGTTGCTGGATCAATTGGAAAAGGAAGATTGGGTCTGGGAAATCAACTCAGGGATACAATCATGTTTTGTGGGGCGAGGTAGACAAGGGTTTATGTACTAGAAATGGATTGAGATGGTAGTTTAAGATAGTTGAGGAGTTGAGGAGGGCATGAAGAAACCATGAATCCTCTTCAAACTATTGAAAACATAGAAAACCAAACAAAGCATAGAATTGTAGAGCCTAGATCGACCTCAGGCTGGAGGGAGGCAATCCTAGGATAACTAGAGACCGCGCTTAACCTGGTAGCTAGCCCTACTAGGTCGGGAGAAGGTTCTCTCCTTGTCAATATTAGTTAGGATGGTTGCAATTATGACTTGAGATGACTGAATTGAATATATATATTTTAGGCTAGGTATAGTAGCTTAGGGTTTCTGGTTTGACTTTTAGGTTTGGGTTGTTGGATCAATTGGAGAAGGCAGATTGGGTCTGGGAAATCAACTCAAGGATAGAGTCATGCTCTGTGGGGTGAGGTGGACAAGGGTTTATGCACTAGAAATGGATAGAGATTGTGGTTAAGGATAGCTGAGGAGTTGAGGAGGCATAAAGAAACTATGAGCCGTCTTCAAACAGTTGAAAACATTGAAAACCAAATGCATTGCCAAGACAAAGCACAATAGTGTATTTTGTCAATTCACCTTGATTCATTTAATTTTAAAAGAGAAGGATAGATTTGGATACATATTAAACATAAGAAAAACTCATTACAAATAATAAAAAATACATAAACTTACTGTCACAAGAATCCCACAAAAATAGTTGTGAAACCTGGTTTTATTCCTTGCCAAACTGTTGTTGAGATATACAATAAAGTTCAGAGCTTCCACAAGAGTCCAACCTTTACAAATGACTAAGAAAGCACATAATATAGGCATCAAACCAATCATGCTAGCTATTAGGGGTTGAATCCATGAGAAGAGGATTGGTTTCAACCATATCTAAACTAGGAACACAAAAGTAGGCAATGGAACAACTTGCCTCTAAAACTTAGGAAACCAATTCATTCATCATCAAAACCACTTGAAACTTGATGTATCTACCCTATGAGGTGTTTTTCATCCATATTTACATCAAATACATCATTTAACATGCATAAAGTTACCAAGGAATGAGGAAAAAGTCATTTTCCAAGAAAACTAGGAAAAATCCAGAAATTTAAGCAAAACTGGCAAAATGAGTTTAATGCGTAGCGCCAAAAATTTAATGCATAGCACCATTTCAGGACTAGTTTTGGAGGCCTTCCTGGTGTCCAAATTAGGCGCAAGTTGGCTTTTTGGAAATCCGTACCTATCTATTTTTTGGAACAATTTGATTTTCCTGATTTGGAGCTCATTTTCCCCTCCAAAAGTTGATTCTCCCAAGATTGCTTCCTGTGTGGCAAAAACGTGGCAGAGTGGGCACTCTTTGGGTGTTTTTTTCCCTTTTGGTGACCAAGATCTTTTCCAAATATTCTCAATATTTATGGGTTTACTTATTTTTCCATGTTGATTCTAAATGTGTAGGCCATTTTGCAAATAGAGGTCCCAATAAAAAGTGTAGTGCAAGTGGCGCTATGCACCTATTGGAAAAACCTGTGTTGAAAAATTTAATGTGTAGTGCCAAAAATTTAATGCACATTTCCACTTCCATACCAACATTTGGAGGCCTTCCTAGTGTCCGAATTGGGTGCAAAATAGCTTGTTGGAAATATTATTGAGTCTACTTTCCAAACCAACTTGATTTTTTCAATTTGATGTTCACTTTCCTTGTCAAAAGTAAAATCTCCCAAGACTAGTAAAAAGGTGCAAAATGAGGCTACCTAAATGCAGAATGCTGTTGCAGTCAACTTTTGAAGATCTTCCTCAACTCCAAATTGAGCTCATGATAGCTCATTGGAAAGCTCTTTGCGTCTATGTATCATTTCACTCATCATGCAAGTCATTTGGCCAACCATACTAACTGATATTGACAGGGAGAGAGCCCTCTCCCAATCTAGTAGGGCTAGCTACCAGGTTAACCATGGTTTGTGGTTATCCTAGGATTGCCTCCCTTCAGCCTGAGGTCGATCTAGGCTCTAACATAGTGGTGACCATACTGGGGAACGTAGTGTTGCGTTCCTCAGCAAAATGTAGCAAGTTTAGATCTAGTTGTTAATGGTGGACAACGATCAAACATATGAAGGCTGAAATCATTCACTTGGTGACTCCAAATCAGTTTTGACATCAGATCCAAGGACTCCACTGACGGATGAACTTTAATAGCAAAAACATGAAAGGACGATATGGAGATATTAGGTATTCAAGTTGGAATTTCATTCAAGGCATTATGTTCTTTGTTATAAATTATTCCTTCTCTTTTCTCGAGAATGACAATAAGGCTTTACGAAGTATACTATATTTGAGAAAAGATCCTACATCTACATTTGATTCCTTCCCTGTGAAGATTGTGAATACAAAACATTTGCATGCCTTTGATTTTGATCAAGACCTTTGTTTTGAATATTGTGATGACCGTCTTCAAACTGATGAGCCTCAAGAGACCATGACTGATTCTAGAACTTTTGTACATATTCCTGTACCTTGTAAAATTCCATATAGATACAAGCCTCTGATTTTACCTCCTATATCCCGCACTTTCCCTAAAACTCATTACCTGTATCTATGAAGATTTGATGGTGAATGTGATAACATCATTGTTGAGAAACATGTATTGAATTTTGAGTCCTTTCTTGACCTTTTTGAAGTTGATGAAGAGGATGTCACTATTAGGCTTTTTGCTCTTTCTTTGCAAAGCAAAGTCAAGAGTTGGTTCAAAACCCTTCATGATGCAAGCATTTCAGATTTCCAAAAGTTCATCAAAGTTTTCCTTGATAGGTGGGTGGTAAGAAAAAACCCTTTCTTGATTCTAGAAGAGTATAACCAGCTAAAAATACTGCCAAAGCAGATAGTACAATAGTTTTCTGCTAGATTTAACCAAGTTTATTGTTCGATGCCTATTACTATAAGACCTCCTCTTGGATCCGCTCTCTTGCACTACTCAGAAGCCTTTGATTTGGAAATGGAGTTTTAGCTGAGAGAAAGGAACCTTGTAACACTTGAAGAGATGAAAAACAGTGCAGTAGATGTAGAGGCTAATTTTTTAATCAGAAGGGCAAAGTTGAAGGAAGAAGAGGTCAAGAACATAGATCCAAAGGAATTGACATCTTTAGAGGTAAAGCTCGACATTTTGATAAGTGTAGTGGAAGATATGATGCAAAATATCACCACAAGGAATGAGTATGATGTTCAAGACCATGGCTTGCTGATTCAAGAAGAACAAGTGACCAATCCAAAACATTTTCTTTCCTATCCGAGTTGTCATAGATCTGATAATGATTATTTTATAGATCATCTTGGAGAAGAGAGATCTGTTGATATGCAAGGTATGCTTGATGATGTGCTTTATATTGATGATTTGCCTCAGTTTGATCAATATGATGATGATTATGTCCTCCAAATAGAAGCTAGTCTTGCAGACAAATCAACAATAGGTTTGTGGAAGGAGAAAGTTCACTTTCAACAGTTAGAGTACAGTGATCAGCTATTACATATTAGCTATGGAAGTGAGGAGGAAAGTGTAGAAACTTTTGAAGTAAGTTAAGGATCTTTTCCTTTCTATTTTTCTGCGTTTCAGTTCACCAGAGACAAATTTCATGCAATTAGAAATAAACCGTCAACAAGTTTCGATCTTGACCATCTTGAGGGCAATGAAATCCTTGTTCAAGACTTCTCATATATAGATTTGCAGCCCCCGAATGGCATTGATTGTCAAGTTGCAGATGAAGACTTGGAAGCTGGAACATATGATCAAATGATGCAAGATGATTTTGTTCCATTCTGTTTAGAATATTGCAATTTCTGAAAGGAAATTTGCATAGTATATCTTCAATAAAAGATGCGAAGCCTGTAGAAAATCATGTAATCAAATCGGAGCCAATAGAAAATGGGTTGCAACAATATTTTCAAGTTTTTCACGATCCAATAGTTGACATGTTGGATGATGTCTGTAGTCAAAGTCCTTCTCCATTAGCTAACTGTGAGCTTGGAAAAATTATTGATACAAGCTTGATCCAGTAGTTAGTTTCTTTGTCATTATCAACGGGAGTCTTGTCACTAAGCTCAAATGAAAGTTTGCATTCATGGTATGAGGACAAGAAAATCAATCCGTTGGATGAGCTAAGTCCCAATTCACATGAATTTCAAGATCCTTATTCAGTGTTTCTGTAGTCAGATAGAGAATCCATATTATTCAACGGATCTATTTACAAGTTTTCATGGGAGTTTCCTTTCAGTAGTTCTCTCTTGTTGTTCATAACAAAGCACTTGTGAAGAATGCAAACAATAGCTAGAATACTTACTTGGTTGCATTGGTTATTTCACTTCACTTAATCAAGTGATGAATGGAACAGTTAGAGTAAGTTTTATTGAATAAGCTCCATTTTGAGCATATTTCCCAATCTGTCAGTTGTGTTTAGGTTTTGAGTCATTTTTTGTTTTAGTTAATTTCAAGATAGTTTCAGCTACTGAGTGTCTAGTTTCAGCTGATGAATGTCTAGTTTTAGTTGTTGAGTGCCTAGTTTCATCTTTTGAGTGTCTAGTTTCAACTAAGTGTCTAGTTTCAACTGAGCGTCTAGTTTTAGCTTTTGAGAGTCTTGTTTCAGTTTTGAGTTAATATTAGTTGTTACTCATTTCAATTATGAGTCTTGAGTCTTGAGTCTTGAGTTTTGATGTTTTTGTTGCTAAGATGTTGATTCCATACTGCCCAATGGATAAGGCACTGGTCTGCTTTCTCGCAGATCTGTGGTTCTTAGCACCTCCAAGGAGCTACCATCCCCACTGTAGCCAACATTAGTGTCAATCTTTGAAACCATCCACCAGTGATCAAATATGCTCTTACAAAGTGGTCTTAGGGTGTCAAAGTCAAATTTTGTCATTTCAGTGAGTCTTCAAGTAAAATTTGGTCACTAGGTATTAGGTCTAGGGTTTCTTTTCACTCCTTCTAAAGTTTTCCAAGTGTCAGTCCATGCCACCATTCGACTGAGAGTACCATCATTCAGACAGTTGTCATCATCATTTCAGGTTACAATGGGTCATTTTACACCTTGTTCATGCTTCAATTGTGCCTACGTAAGATTAATTTCCCTCTCCCAGGGTTTTGAAGGTAATTTCTCTTGGATGGTCAAATCATAAAAAAACTTGTATTCTGATGCTCATACACCTTGCCCTATCCTTAATGTACCTTATTAGACACCTCCCATCATGGATATCCTTCAAATTCATTATTTTCCCACAGACCCTAGCTTGTTGCTACAATTTGACAATTTTATAGGCTTGTCTTTTCACTTTTGAACCCCTTTCCCTCACTCCACATTTGAAATTCCACTTTCGCCTACTTCCTAACATCCCTCCCTACATCCAAAAAAATTCTCAAGAATTTAGAAGCCCCTTATCCCCTTCATTTCACTTCATTTTGACAAATCCCCTATTCCACACATCCGGATAGGTTTTACACAAATGATGTTTGTGAGCAAGAAAAAATGAATTTGGAAAATGTGAGAGAGGCTTTTGTCCATAATAGGACAAGGAAGAAAAACCTCCTTCATGTTTTACACAAGTTTCATGGTTTTAGAGAAATGTCAAAAATATAGTTGCCTGAGGAGAGTTGTTGCACCTTTGTAGTGACCTTAGGAAAATCATGATTTCTCCTAGCGTCATTGCCCAAATGACTTGCTTGATGAGTAAAATGATAACTAGACACAAATATGTTTCACTAATCTATCATGAGCTTAATTTTGAGTTGAGGAATACCTTCAAAAGTTCACTGCAACAGAACTTTGCATTTGGGCAGCTTCATTTTGCACATTTTTACCAGTCTTGGGAGATTTGAATTTTGACAGGGTAAATTAACTCCAAATTGGAAAATTCAAGGTGTTTTAGAATTCAGACTCAATAAGATTTCCAACAAGCTATCTTTCACCCAATTTTGACATTGGAAATACCTCCAAAACTAGGTTTGAAAGAGGCACTGTGCATTAAATTTTGAAACACAAGTTTTTCCAATAGGTGCGTAGCACCACTGGCGCTACACTTTTGATGGGGACCCCTATTTGCAAAATGGCCTACACATTTGGAATCAGCATGGAAAAATAAGTAAGCCTAGAAATATTGATAAGATTTGGACAAGGTCTTGGTCACCAAGAGGGCAAAAAACACCCAAAAAGTGCCCTCTTTGCCACTTTTTTTGCCACACAGGAAGCAGTCTTGGCAGAATCAAATTTTGGAGTGGAAAATGGGCTCAAAATCAGAAAAATAAAGTTTTTCCAAAAGCTAGATAGGCAGGGCTTTCCAAAAAGCCAACGTGCACTTGATTTGGACACTGGGAAGGCCTCCAAAACTAGCCCTAAAATGGTGCTACGCATTAAATTTTTGGCGTTGTGCATTAAACTGATTTTGCGAGTTTTGCTTAAATTTCCTTATTTTTCCGAGTTTTCTTAGAAATTGACCTTTTCCCCATTCCTTGTTAAATGTATCGATGGTAAATGATGTATTTGATGTAAATATGGATGAGAAACACCTCATAGGGTAGATACATCAAGTTTAAAGTGGTTTTGATGATGAATGAATTGGTTTCCTAAATTTTAGAATCAAGTTGTTCCACTACCTACTTTTGTGTTCCTAGTTTAGATATGGTTGAAACCACCCCTATTCTCATGGATTCGACCCCTGATAGCTAGCATGAATGGTTTGATGCCTATATTATGTACTTTCTTACTTTCATAGTGGAAGCTTTGAACTCTATTGTATATCTCTACAGCAGTTTGGCAAGCAATAAAACCAGGTTTCACGGCTATTTTTGTGGGACTCTTGTGACTGTCAGTTTATGTATTGTTTCTTCTTTGTAATGAAGTTTTCTTATGTTTTATATGTATCCAAATCTATCTTTCTCTTTTAAAACTAAATCAATCAAGGTGAATAGACAAAATACATTGTTGTGCTTTTCCTTGGGAATGCATTTGGTTTTCAATGTTTTCAATTGATTGAAGAGGACTCATAGTTTCTTTATCCCCTCCTCAACTCCTTAGCTATCTTAAACTACCATCTAAAATCTATTTTTAGCACATAAACCTTGTCTACCTCACCCTGCAGAACATGACTGTATCCCTGACCTGATATCCCAGACCCAATCTACCTTCACCAATTGATCCAGCAACCAAACATCAAAAATCAACCAAAATCCTTTGAGCTACTATACCTAGCCTAAAATCTATATTCAATTTAGTCATCTCAAGTCATAATTGCAGTCATATTTACCGAGATTGACAAGGAGAGAGCCCTCTCCTGACCTCGTAGGGCTAGCTACCAGGTTAAGCGTGGTTTGTGGTTATCCTAGGATTTCCTCCCTTCAGCTTGAGGTCGATCTACGCTCTAACATATAAGATCTGGGTGATCAGCAACTATGGGGGTGGAAGTGTATGAATTTCTTGATCGTGGTTGAAGCCCCACACTCACTCCTAGTCATAAATCTTAATTTCAAACTTTTAGGTCACAGTCAACTATAGGGGTTATGGTTCTTTTTAATCTGTACGCTAGTTGAAGACCCGCAAGTCATAGGATTTCATGGCCTCCATTATCCAATGGATATTAGGTCCTCAAGTGCTCAAAATTTAATTCCAAAAATGGACCTGAACTTTTATAGATCAAGGGTTTATATTACTTATCTACTCCGTAAGGGTGGTTAAACATCATGCAAGATCCCTGTGTGATATCGCTATTAACTGTTGAATCAAGTGTGGTTAATCAAATGGTGGAGGATCACTGATTAGTTTCACATGGCAATATCCATGAGTGAATGAACCATGGCCTTAAGAAAATGCGATTTGTGATGTGTGATGCAATTGCCAATTAGTTTCACATCGCAATATTTCATGGGTGAATGAACCTTGGCCTTAAGAAAATGTGATTTGTGATGTGTGATGCTTAGAGGACTTGTAAAGAACTTATCATTGTGGCTAAAATTAAGCAGTTTTGCTAATTTAGCAGAATGGCCAAGGTTGGAGGTAGATGACTAATACTCCAAAGGAAGTCCAAGAAGAAATTTTTCCTAAACTTGTAGAAATCATTTCTGAATTTGAATGATATTCCATTACACTTGCACCCAGGCCACCACACAATTAGGACACTAAGTTGCTCAGAGGATGAGTAAGACTTTCAACAGCGGGGTACGATGGGCCTCTAAATTAGATGTAAATTAAGGCACATGCCTCTAAATTAAAAATAACTCAAGGCGTATGACCATCCTTCAGCACATTAAATATCTCTTTTGCATTAGATAACTTATTTTTAACTTTAATATATTCATGAGGAAGGTTTATGAATAATTGAATATTTATGCCTAATATTATTTATTTTTTGTGGAATATTATGAGAATATTAGGCAGACTATGAAGAGTTGGAGGAGGAGATAATTTAAGGACTTGTTCCCTCCTACTAGAGGATCAATAATAAATAAATAAGACAACAAGATATTATGAGATTATGGCACAAATTGTGGAACTCCAATAGTTGAGAAAATCTAGTAATGTGTTCCGTGCCATTTAATGCAAACTCCTAGTATTGGGGACTAGATCCACTAGTCAAGGGGTTTTGGTGGCAAGAGCTTCCTCCATTCATGGGAAATGATTTCTAATAATTTTTTATAAGTACAAAGTCAAATTTTCCTCTAGATATAGATTTTCATTAGTGTTATTGTGGAGAGAGCTTGTATTTTTGCAGCTCCATTGTATTTTCTTGCAGGGATGTAATTCTTTTGATCAAAATAATGAATATTGGTGTCATGTTCAACTTCTAAATATTGTTCTTCTCCATAGGTCTCTGATTTTCCTTGGGCTTGGACATCCCAAGAGCCTCAGAGCGCTTTTGCATCATTTTATTTCCTTCTTTTCATTTCTTATTCACATGCATCTCTAGTTTTTATTTCTTTCTATTTCTGCACTTAGTATTAATGATTTCTTGTTGTAGGATTGAGTTAAATGGTTGATTTAAGTTATTTTGTAGGATAAAAATCATTATTTCATCCTTTGAAAATCTTTTGAATCTCATAATAATCAATGAGTTGCTTGGATTAGTCTTCTTATTCCCAAATCTAGATTGTTAGACCTCCCTTTTAGCAAAGAACAGTAAATTTATGCTATTTTTGAGAGCATGCGAATGATCTTCAATCAAATTTTTTCTACTTGCATTAGATCACAAAAACATTATAGTTCATAATGAAAATCACCCCACTGAATTTTCACTTGATTTGGTTAGGAATTTTTTAGATTTACTAGCTCACTAGTTCTCGAATTTCTAGATTTTTGATTAGTAATGTTTTTTTTCATGGTTTAATAGATGTCTTTTTGAGTGATTCTACTTCGAATGGGGACCTAAGACATCCTAGTTAATACCAAAAAAAATTTCATCCAATTTGGATTTGATTTTCTTAGTCATTTGATGAATTATAGTAAATCTGCACATCCTGTAGGAAAATGACGGGATCCTGTAGGAAATCACTGTAGAATCCTATACGAAAGCCTATTTTGAGGCCAAATTGAGGAAAAATCCTCTAGGAAGCTAGAAAATGGTCCCTACTTGTCTCCCAAACCTTTTGAACATTCACCATCATCTCCAATCCACCTTCCACATCACCAAAAGAGATTAGCTTTCACACTCCCACATGGAAAAAAGATAAAAAAAGAAAAACAAATATTTTATTCATTTACATGCACAATAGTAGAAGGTTTGATGGTTTGAAACTAAATGCTTAGGTAAGTACAATTTCATACATGTTAACTTCGAATTATTTTGAAGAAAAGCCTCTTAGCGTTTAGTTAGAAAATGGTGTGTGTTAGCATTTGATTTCATTCTCTTTCCTTGTACTTTCTTTCTTGCAATAGGTTAAGGTTCCATTTCAAAAATATCATTTTTTGCAATTAGTTTAGGATTTGACTTCAATACATGCACTCCATTAAATCATGATAGAAAAGGAAGGACACATTGTATGCCGCAAATATAGTGTCAGCACCTCTTAATTTTGTACAAACCTCGCATTGATAATTAAAGTCCATAGCCTTGGGAGTTGCAGCATTCTTGTTGTAATACTGAAGCTCATAACAAACCTACCACCAACAACTAGCAATAGGGTAATTAGCCCAACTAGAACAAGACTATTTCTGTGAATAAGCCTTGTCCATGTTGTTGTGTACATGGCCATTATACACATGAGTTTCGTCTCATACCCCAGATGTGTCAAATGTGGGAAGCTCAAGAAACTTCTACAGGTCAACTACCCATCCAACAATCATCTCAGCATCCTATGCCAACTCAACCAGAAGTTATTACAAAATTCTTTCCCTCAAAAAGTGTTTGTTGCTAATCAACCTCATCTAGGTCAAGAGGCCCATCCACCCCAACCGTCTGGCCCTGGTGACTACGAGATCCTCATGATGAATTTTGATGAGGTTAACCCATCTGATATTGTTACAGATCCATTTGAGTACATCACTCCCATCATCCACATCAATGTTTTAGGTCTCATCAAACCCTAATTTCAATTGCTACATGCCCTAAACAAGTCACCCTTTTGAATGCCTCCTTCCCAGACAATTTCATGACTTGAATACATCTTGAAATGACCTCTAAAGGGACCAACATAGATAGGCCCATGTAAGGGTGCGCTGTAGAGCAGTTGAGTCCATGCCAAGGTGCTCTGTAGAGCACTTAGGCCCTCTTTCACCTACACTGGGCGAGATTGAGCGAAATTCGCATACGGTTCAGGGAATATTCTTATCTATTCGAGTCATATAGAAGTTTCCCTCACTTATCAACTCCTATGAGCTCGAAAATGGATGAGGAATGAGTTAAGATGCATCCTATCCTTGCATCCCTTCCCCTATGAAAGTAATTCTATGTATGGAAGGCCATTCAATACCTCCATTTATGACATAACCTCCTTCATCCTCCTATAAATTGAACACTCATCTAAGTGATCAGGGGCTAGACTATGTTGAATTGTAAGGAGATATTATTGCTATGAGAATTGACTTTATGACAACTATTGTTATGCTACAAGTTTGTCATGCTTTTGATGTGATGTGGATGGGATCCAAGCTGGAGGAGTGACTTTGAATCAGACTTGATGGTTGTAATCCCTTCTTCTATTCAATAAAGTATTTGAACCTTTTTCCCATATGCTTATCTTTTTATATGATGCTTATGTGTGTGAATGTATCTATTTCCATTTACTTGTATACAATAGACATTTTTCTTTGATTGGTTCTTTAATTTCTGTTGATGTTTACAGGTACTTCTCAAGCGTGTTAAGTATGGGAAGGAGCGACAGGATCGATACAAAGGAAACAAGAGGAAAGTGGAACTAAAAGTAAGTCTTCTCATCTTCTTTGTCTAATCTATTACTTATAGGAAAAGGCTCAAGTGCTTTAAACTGTTGTTCTAGATATGCCTACTTATTTAATGAATTAGTATTTATCCATAGATACCAAATTCTTCAAAACAAATCTGCGACTTCGCTAGGGAAAGATCATCCTTCCTAGTAGCTTATCCACCTCCTAGGACACTCTTTCAGACCCTAATTTTGTTCATTTATTGTATTTCGGATCTTTTGCATTGAATTTTGGTCAAAACTGTGTCAAATTGCCTCTTGAAATGGCTTACTATCACCAGCGCAGGCTTGTGAGGGACACAGTGTGTTGCAAAACACTGTTGGCTTAGGGACAGTTCTTTGAAGTGCACTGTCTCATATTAGTTGCTGTGGTGAGCCTCCTAGGGTCAGTTTCCCACCTTTGAATTGAGTTTTTGCCAAATTTCCTTTGTTTGATTGCTTGCTGATTGATCAATGAATGTCATGTCTCAGAAAAAAAGTTTTCATCTCCTTTGCTAGCCCTACTTTGACTTGGTTGATTAATTTTTCTTTTATATGTTTTCTTTGTCATTATTGATCCATGGTCAAATTTATATTATAGTCGATTAATCTTTGTTTGGAATAAAGTGTCGTAAAAGTATTCTTTTCCTTTGAAATAGAACTGTCGTAAAATCTCCAGTATTGTTAAAGATTGATTGATTGTATGTACATTAATTTCCTTTTGTTCATATTCAAATTAAGGAAATCAAAAAGAAATACATGCATTTTGCATTGAAAAAGTTCATGTGTGCTCATAGGAATAGTTTAGGGAAATTGCATTAAGGTTGAGCTCTTTGCTCTTTGACCGAAATAAGTCTAATTGTTCTATCCCTATTAGCTAAGATTTTCATTGTTAAATTGAATGGAAAGAATGCTTATCATAATAGTTGCATTCCTAGGAATTTCAAAATACATCACGTGGTGAGATTGAAAGGAAAATCCTTGAGCAATATCAACTTAAAATTAACATCAATTTACCTAATGGAGCATTTTCACCTAAAGAAAAACATTTAGTGGTTCTAGGCTAAAGATGTGTTTTGGCATCGTAAAACAAAGTAGTTTTCACTAACTTGTCTACAATACATCTCAAGTGTGATACCTCATTCCACATACATGAGTATATTGTAGCTCGTCCATGTATCTTCAGGTATATAGGATGGTGTTACAGTACGTAAAGTATATGGGAATGCTCTCACTGTGTCGTTTTGCATTAGACAGCACTTGTACGGAATGGGCCTCCACTTAATTTTAGTTATATATGGGAGGAAAATGCTAGGTTTCTATCCATCCTTAGGTAACCGACTCAATTGCCTTGGACACTGTGATACACCAAACACAACATTTAGGGAGATTGCTTGCCTGTAATTCTTGGTTCACTAGGAGGTATTTTGCAATTCATAGTTTCTTAATAAACCTTTTGCCTAGATTACCCCTTTTTGTTTATTTATTTTTTGTAATAAAATTAATGAGAAAACGTGGAGGAACATCAACCCTTACCCCATTGTTCAGAGAGAACAATGAGTAAATCATCTTTTCCACCTGAAGCTACACCTATTCGATCAAAGCGATCTCACTTAACTGGGTCAAGTACATCAAGAACTCATGGTTCTTCATCTGAATTACCAGAATAATCCATTTTGGTAAGTATTGAAACTCTAGTTACTCTATCTAATTCTGTTACATTGGTTACTTAAGAAGAAGTTTCACAATTACCCAAGGACACTATAACTAATACTAGTGAAACAGTAACTAAAGTTGTTCAACAACAAGTTGATCCTCAACCTGAAATTTCTCAACAAAAAATTACTTTTGAACTTGAATTAGTTCAACCAAGAGTTAATCCAGAACCTATCACAGTTCAAATAGGAATTACTTCTGAACCTGAAGTTGTTTAGGAACTTCTCCCTGAAATTGTTGTTCTTTTACCGAAACATCTGGTTTTCTAATTTGAACATTAAGAAGTTATTACTTTACTGGAATACGATCAAATGTTAACCCTCAGACATTAGTAACTACTGAAACTTTGACTTAACCAACACTAGAAGTCTATTACGGACCTGACGATGACATTCTTCCACCTGGTTTAATTGTTTTTGAGGAAGAACTTGAAGAAGATACTACACCTAGAATCCCATTCCATTTTGGAACCGGGCTCTATCTTTATTCTTATACTCCTCATTTTATTGCTCCTTTTGATCTTGCTTATTTTCAAGTGCCCATTTATTCTTTAGGACATCTATTGGGTCAGTTAACTATGGTTGAACAATTGTCAACATCCCAGACTGTATCATCTGATGTAGCTACAGCAAAATATTCTGCTACAACCTCTTCAATGTTTTCTACTACTCCTAAGTCACACCTATATGGTGAATCATCTGTCCCTATTGGTTACCAATCTTTATCTGGAACCAACTCAAGGGGTTTCTTCTACACCATGCTCATCACCCATCTCCTCAACCGGAATTTTACTTGGTTCTTCATTTATGGGAAGTCAACTATTTTATCCTGCATATCAATATCAAATTGGGTAATCTAGTCAACAACAACCTATGTATCCATTACATACTAGATTTCCACCATATGGATAGAAATAGGCTTATTCACCTTATCCTCCATATCCTAGAGGACCATCATATGGTAGTATCCCACAGTATTCAGGTCAACCTGGAATGTGAGTCTGTCAATGGAAACCAACAATGCAAATTCAACCAAGGCTTTCGTATTCAACACAACTAATGCAAATTGTGTCAGCTATTCCTACTACACCTATTGTTACCAGTACACTGCAATCACAAGTTCAAACTATTGTATCTCAACCTATAGAAAATGGTCCTTCTACCTAGCAACCATAAGTTTCGGGTCCAGAGGATCAAGTCTCTTAGGTTGTTATACAACAACCTCTTATGTCCGGGGTCCAACAACCTCAAGTTAGTATACCCTTATCTGGAGTGACTTAGGCTTGCACTGGTATAGTTTATTCACAACCTGGTCAACCTTACATTGTTGTGCAACAACAACCATTAAATCAACAACAGTTGTACCAACAACAACAGCAGTTGATTCAATAACCGTGGCAACCCCAATATCAACAGCCTCAATTCGAGTAATTCAAACCCAACTTGGACCTGCCCAACAAGCTCAACCTGGGTTTGGATAGTATCAAGCTTACCAAGGTCTTGGTCAACAAGGCTTTGCTGATTATAGACAACCATAAATTCAACCTGGTTATCAACAACCACCCTATACCAGATTTGTTCAACAACCACATTATCAAGGTTATGAGATATAGATGCCCTATGCTGGTATGTAAAGACCTATTGCTCAGGTAATTCCATCATATCCTAGGTATGCTCAACTTGACTTGAATCGACAATTGTCATTTGTAACAACTCTTGAATTACTAGATTTAAACCATCTCACTAATGATCCAATATTATATGCACCTTGGTGGTTGGTGATTAGTCATAAGTTACCTTCTGACATTCCAAAATTCAATGGAAATCCCAGAGAAGACCCATCAAATCATGTCATGACTTTTCATTTGTGGTGTTCATCAAACTCCTTAAATGATGGCTCAGTTAGACTTCGTCTTTTCCAAAGAACGCTTACTGGTCTGGCTGCAAAGTGGTACATTGAGTTACCACGAGCTTCTTTTGAGAACTTTACAACTTTAGCCATGACATTTCTGACCTACTTCTAGTTACCTGTCAGATACGAGAATGGAACGAAACTCCTAACCAACTTTATACAGACTACTGCTACTCATATATCAGATCATATTCATGAGTGGTAGCATCATTGTCGAATGGTTAAGACTTATGTTCCTAATTAGCTTTTGGTTGAGTGGTTTATAAAATCCTTGCTACTATCAATCACTGAGGCTGTAGTGAAAGGTGGAGTTGTCATAGAAGAGCAAGTAATTCCCTGTGCCCAATATTTGGATTTGATTTTTACACAATCTGGCACGCTCTACGACAAGATTCCAAAAGCACCCCAACCAGCTTTTACTCTTCCTCCTCCTCTACAATCAATTAAGGACTCTCATGTCGGTGACAGTGTGATTGGTTCTTCGAGCACACAAATAGTAGGTAGACCATTTGGTCAAGCACTTGTTGTTTCCAATCAAACTTGCAATGCATCAAAAAACACTCTTGCTTCCGAAGTCAATGCCATGTCATTTGACAAAGGCAAGAATCAAAAGCAACCAGGAGGTAAGAAGAAGGGAAAAACAATAAAAAACAATATAATCCCCCTCAAGAGAAATCATCCAATTCCTCTACATTGGCAAGGAAACCTTGTTATCCATGTCTAATCTATAATAACAAGCATTTTATAGGAGATTGTCCACACTGCTCGGAAGTCTCTAAACTTTTAGAGAATTATAACACATTTGTAGTGTTGACTGATCCATTTCCAAACCCGAAGACACATTTGGTTGCAACAGACCATGCTTCCACATCCCAGGTACTTATGCCATCCGTTGCAAAGCCTAAAAACAAAGTTTTGGTGTCGACATGAAATAAAGATTATGGAAATCCACCATTTGCGTCGAATAATCATGCCACTAATCAACCTAAAGCTTCGACTTCGACTTCATTAGAAAATATTACACCACCTATTGCACCAAAATTTACAATAAAACCACCAAAGGGAGTTGTGCATAAATCAACATTTAACCCTCAACGCGAGCAGCTCAGGATTGTAACATAGTAGAAGACCTTTCTCAATCACCTTCTACTATGTCAACACTCGAGGTGTTACAAAATTGTGTGTCTCGGAAGCAAGCTTTACTATCAGCAATTAGTGGAATAGACTCTATGGATTCCAATCTTGTGGTTTTTAAACATGTGGGATATACACCATAGTTACCGACACAATTAGCTTTCCTAATTCAAGTAAAGGCTCTCAATAAGAATGCTCATCGAACTATTATTGACGAGGGGGCATCTACTTGCATTATGTCAAGGAGCTATTAGAAAAAACTTGGTTCACTGCCATTATCACGATCACCAACAATGTTAAAAGCTTTTGAAAGATGAATATATACGCCTTGTGATATTTTGAGTAACCTACAAATTGAACTAGGGGCCAAAATAGTTACTGTTGAAGTTGAGGTAGTTGACCAACCTCTCAAATACAACCTTTTACGGGTAAGGCCATGGGTGTATGCTATGGTTGTTGTGGTTTCCATGTACGTTCGTACGATTGCATTCCTTCATAAGGGTGGAATCACAATTATGGATCAACTTGCCTTCTTTACATCTAGTTCTCAGGCTATGGGAAGAATTATGTTGGTAGACAGACCCCCGCTGTCACTTCAAAGTGCTAGTGTAGGTCTCTTCAAAGATCCTTCCCTAAAGGGTACTTTTACGCTACTGTCACCATATGATTTGGCAGAAGTGGCAAGATTAGAGACTTGCAACATGATTTCCTCCACATCATTTGGTTTAAGGAGGATTACCAACAATTCTGAAGTTGATAGTAATACTGAGGTTATGCTACTAATCCCCATTGAGGTTGCATAACAATCAGTTTTTTTGGCTTGTGCGGAAAACCCAAATCCACTTTCACCAATTGTATGGTTAGACCATTCATTAGAATATGGGACTTCTTCAGATCCTTTTTCGCGTATATTTTCTATGAATGAAGGAATCATCCAATCAATGATGATAGGAGAATAACCTTGGTAAGATTATCATCATCATTCCCATCTTCTAGATGACATTAAAGATTATTAAAATTAACTTAACCACCCTTCAGTTATTGATTTTCTTTCAAATTCCCTTTTCATAGATACAATAGATTCCAAGTAAAACCTATCAAATATTTAAGAAACAATTTCTATTAATATTTCAACCAACCCTAATGTTGTAGAAAACATTCATGTTAGAAAATATTGTTCTCCATCAGAACTTGATAGTTACCATACTCTCTTTCATGAATTTCAAAATATATTTGCATGGTCATATGAGGAGATGCCAGGTATAAACTCTAGTATTGTTGAACATGAAATAAAAATGTATCTTGATATCAAGCCAATATGACAGTGGCTTCAACCTGTTCATCCAATGAAAACCACTGCCATAAAAGAAGAAGTTGAAAATATTTTGCATGCTAGCTTCATTTACCCTATATCTCTTACTGACTGGGTTTCCAACATTGTTCCTGTCATGAAGAAACAAGGGACAATTCGAGTGTGCATCAATTATAGGGATGTAAATCAGGCATGTCCAAATGACAATTATCCTACTCCTTTTATCGACCAGGTTATTGATGAATGTGTTGGATGCGAAATATTCTCATTTATGGATGGCTTTTCTAGTTACAATCAAATCAATATCCGCCCACAGGACCAATCTAAAACAAATTGTATTTGTCCATGGGGCACATTTGCATATAAGAAACTCTCTTTTGTTTTGAAGAATGCATGGGCCACATTTTAGAGGGCAATGAAATATGTGTTCCATGACATCAAGCACATTTTTCACCCTTATCTTGATGACTTACCTTCTCATTCATGAAAGCGGATTGATCACCCGCAACATATGAGAGCAATATTTTTACGGTGCCAACCCTATAAGATACAACTCAATCTGCACAAATGTGTGTTTGTGATGGTTTTGGTCAATTTCTTGGATTCATAGTGTCTAGAGATGGAATTTGACTAGATCCATTAAAGGTTTAGGAAATTCTTCATTTTCCTCCACCTTCATATCTTTTACGATTACAGAGACTCCAAGGGAAGGCTAACTTTCTGAGGAGGTTCATTTACAATTACACTGAAATTGCTAAAGGTTTTACATGTATTTTGAAAAAGGGGATACCCTTCCATTGGGATCAAGTTGCGCAAGCTTCCTTTGATGCTCTTAAAGATACCTTGATTAGAGCGTCATTAATGTATTCTCCAAATTATCAAAACAACTATTACCCGTATCTCGCCACTGCAAATACAACCATTGGCATGGTTTTAGTCCAAGAGGAAGATGGGATTGAGCATCTGATATATTATTTCAGCTGCAATCTCAATGATACAAAAAGTAAGTATTCTTATGTCGAAAAGCTAGCTTTCGCATATGTGTAAGTTGTTCAGAGATTTTGCCACTACATCCTACTCTGGAAGACCACTGTCATTTCGAGTTGCAATCCTATGACATATATTTTGTCACGTCAATTGCTGGGGGGGAATACTCAAAATCGATAGTCATTTTGTAGGAGTTTGATCTGGAATTTATCAAGTCCAAATCAAAGAAATCTCTAGTTTTCACCGAGCTACTTTGTGACCTTAACTCAACCTCCATTGATTCAACATATAAACCATTGATTTTGGATGAGTCTATGTTCCTGATATCATCACCTGACCCGCGGTATGGAGATATACTAATCTATCTCCAAACCCAAACATTCTGGCCTGATACCTCTCACTCGCAACAGTGACGTATCCAATACCAAGCCAAAGATTATCTGATCATTGGCAACACTCTTTACCATCGTGGTATCGATACAGTTTTATAGAGGTGCCTCACACATGAGGAAACCAAGAAAGCATTGAATGATTACCATTCAGGTGCTTGTGGTGGACAGTTATCTGGTTATGCTACCATGCAAAGAATTTTCTATCCCAATTACTTCTGGCCTAGTATATTCAAAGATTGCATAATTGTTTTCAAACGTTGTCATGCATGCCAGATATGTGATCATAAAGTTGGATTTCCACCTACACCATTGCATCTAGTCACTGCGATTGGACCATTCGCCAAATGAGGCATTGACTTCATGACATGTAACCCGACCTCGACTAGGGGCCATGTGTAAATTATAGTCGTTGTTGACTATTTTACCAAATGGGTCGAGGCGATGCCAACATTAAACTACAATGGCGAAACGGCTACTCTTTTATTTTTTAACCATGTCGTTGCCCGGTTTGGTGTACCACGAGCCACAGTTACAGATCATGGGTCACATTTTTGCAATCACATGATGGCTGAGTTGACTTCTAAGTTAGGACTGTCACATGATAGTGCTACCATGAGCAATATTTTTACGGTGCCAACACTATAAGATACAACTCAATCTACACAAATGTGTGTTTTGTGTTGTTTTTGCTCAATTTCTTTGATTCATAGTGTCTAGAGATGGAATTTGACTAGATCCATTAAAGGTTTAGGCAATTCTTCATTTTCCTCCAACTTCATATCTTTTACGGGTACAAAGACTCCAAGGGAATGCTAACTTTCTGAGGAGGTTCATTTACAATTACACTGAAATGGCTAAAGGTTTTACATGTATTTTGGAAAAGGGGATACCCTTCCATTGGGATCAAGTTGCGCAAGCTTCCTTTGATGCTCTTAAAGATACCTTGATTAGAGCGTCATTAATGTATTCTCCAAATTATCAAAACAACTATTACCCATATCTCGCCGCTACAAATACAAGCATTGGCATGGTTTGAGTCCAAGAAGAAGATGGGATTGAGCATCTGATATATTATTTGAGCCGCAATCTAAATGATACAAAAAGTAAGCATTCTTATGTCGAAAAGCTAGCTTTGGAATATGTGCAAGTTGTTCAAAGATTTCGCCACTACATCCTACTCTGTAAGACCACTGTCATTTCGAGTTGCAACCCTATGACATATATTTTGTCACGTCAATTGCTGGGGGGGGAAATACTCAAAATGGATAGTCATTTTGTAGGAGTTTGATCTAGAATTTATCAAGTCCAAATCAAAGAAATCTCTAGTTTTCACCGAGCTACTTTGTGACCTTCCTTCGACCTCCATTGATTCAACATCTAAACCATTGATTTTGGATGAGTCTATGTTCCTGATATCATCACCTGACCCGTGGTATGGAGATATACTGATCTATATCCAAACCCAAACCTTCTAGCCTAATACCTCTCACTCGCAACAGTGACGTATCCAATACCAAGCCAAAGATTATCTGATCATTGGCAACACTCTTTACCATCATGGTATCGATACAGTTTTATAGAGGTGCCTCACACATGAGGAAACCAAGAAAGCATTGAATGATTACCATTCAGGTGCTTGTGGTGGACAGTTATCTGGTTATGCTACCATGCAAAGAATTTTCTATCCCAATTACTTCTGGCCTAGTATATTCAAAGATTGCATAATTGTTTTCAAACGATGTCATGCATGCCATATCTATTATCGTAAAGTTAGATTTCCACCTGCACCATTGCATCTAGTCATTGCTATTGGACCATTCGCCAAATGAGGCATTGACTTCATGACATGTAACCCTACTTCAACTAGGGGCCATGTTTATATTATAGTTGTTGTTGACTATTTTACCAAATGGGTCGAGGCGATGCCAACATTAAACAACAATGGCGAAACAGATACTCTTTTATTTTTTAACCATGTGGTTGTTCGGTTTAGTGTATCACGAGCCATAGTTACAGATCATGGGTCACATTTTTGCAATCACATGATGGCTAAGTTGACTTCTAAGTTAGGACTGTCACATGATAGTTCTACCATGAGCAATATTTTTACGGTGCCAACACTATAAGATACAACTCAATCTGCACAAATGTGTGTTTTCTGTTGGTTTTGGTCAATTTCTTGGATTCATAGTGTCTAGAGATGGAATTTAACTAGATCCATTAAAGGTTTAGGCAATTCTTCATTTTCCTCTACCTTCATATCTTTTACGGTTACAGAGACTCCAAGGGAAGGCTAAATTTCTGAGGAGGTTCATTTACAATTACACTGAAATGGCTAAAGGTTTTACATGTATTTTGAAAAAGGGGATACCCTTCCATTGGGATCAAGTTGCGCAAGCTTCCTTTGATGCTCTTAAAGATACCTTGATTAGAGCGTCATTAATGTATTATCCAAATTATCAAAACAACTATTACCCGTATCTCGTCGTTGCAAATACAACCATTGGCATGGTTTTAGTCCAAGAGGAAGATGGGATTGAGGATCTGATATATAATTTGAGCCGCAATCTCAATGATACAAAAAGTAAGTATTCTTATGTCGAAAAGCTAGCTTTGGCATATGTGCAAGTTGTTCAGAGATTTCGCCACTACATCCTACTTAGGAAGACCACTGTCATTTTGAGTTGCAACCCTATGACATATATTTTGTCACGTCAATTGCTAGGGGGGAAATACTCAAAATGGATAGTCATTTTGTAGGAGTTTGATCTGGATTTTCTCAAGTCCAAATCAAAGAAATCTCTAGTTTTCACCGAGCTACTTTGTGACCATCCCTCGACCTCCATTGATTCAACATCTAAACCATTGATTTTGGATGAGTCTATGTTCCTGATATCATCACCTGACCCATGGTATGGAGATATACTAATCTATCTCCAAACCCAAACTTTCTGGCCTGATACCTCTCACTCGCAACAATGACGTATCCAATACCAAGCCAAAGATTATCTGATCATTGGCAACACTCTTTACCATCCTGGTATCGGTACAGTTTTATAGAGGTGCCTCACACATGAGGAAACCAAGAAAGCATTGAATGATTACCATTCAGGTGCTTGTGGTGGACAGTTATCTGGTTATGCTACCATGCAAAGAATTTTCTATCCCAATTACTTCTGGCCTAATATATTCAAAGATTGCATAATTGTTGTCAAACGCTGTCATGCATGCCAGATCTATTATCGTAAAGTTAGATTTCCACCCGCACCATTGCATCTAGTCACTGCTATTGGACCATTCGCCAAATGAGGCATTGACTTCATGACATGTAACCCGACCTCAACTAGGGGCCATGTGTATATTATAGTCGTTGTTGACTATTTTACCAAATGGGTCGAGGCGATGCCAACATTAAACAACAGTGGCGAAACGGCTACTCTTTTATTTTTTAACCATGTGGTTTCCCGGTTTGGTGTACCGCAAGCCATAATTACAGATCATGGGTCACATTTTTGTAATCACATGATGGCTGAGTTGACTTCTAAATTAGGACTGTCACATGATAGTTCTACCACTTATTATTCATAAGCGAATGGACAATTTGAGGCCATCAACAAAGTCCTAAAGTGAATGTTGCAAAGAACGATAGGGGTTGATGAACGAAACTAGAATTTAATCCTGTACTCTGCCTTGTGGGCATATAAAACCTCAGTGACAAATGCAATTGGATTCACACCCTTTCAGTTGGTTTACGGTATGGAAGTAATCTTACTAATACAATGTGAAATTTCATCTCTCAAACTCGCGATTGACCTGTTACACAACACTTCCAAAGAAGAGGCGTGTTTCTTGGAACTTATCCATCTAGATGAAACTTGTTGTGATGCCGCATTAGCTAACGAAGCAAATAAGAAATGAATCAAGGTGAAATATGATAGAAATGTCAAGCCTCATATCTTGTTGGAAGGAGACCTGGTCTTGCTTTACGATTAGGAGGCTAACAAACTTGGAGCAGGGAAATTTGAACCAATGTGGATGGGTCCTTATATTATCAAGCATGTTTTGGCAAAAGGTGCCTACGAGTTAGTAGATTATGATGGGATTCCATTGTCACAACTCTGAAATGGGCTATACCTCAAATGTTATTATTCTTAATTAAGTGTAGTAAAACTCACGGTATATATGCTTTCATTGCGTGTGTGTGTTAGTGTGTGCCTTTTAGAGTTTTGATCTAGTTAGTAATCCACTTCGTATTTGTTGTAGATGCCAGAATCTTCGAGACCATTTGTTGGTTACGCTGATGGTGCTAGTTGCAGTACACATAAGCTATCCTCTGCAACATGGGCTATTTTCATTCCAAGCGGCGAGTTAGTTATTTTTCAAGGGATTTGTATCGGTCGATCGACGAACAATATCGTTGAGTATAGCATGTTGATCAAACTTCTCTCTGATGCCATTTCACTTGGTATTCACCGAATCATCGTTAGGTTGGACTCACAACTCATCATACTACAACTTACAAGTGTGTATACTATCTGAAACCCAACAATTGTTCGTATGTTCCTTGGAGTTCTTATTTTGGAAAGGCATTTGAATAAATTCAGTATCAACATATTTCTAGAAACATTAACACATTAACTGATTCTCTAGCGAATTATGTGTTAAATAGACATTTGCGAGACATGTAAAAGTAACATTTTCAATTTACATCATTAGTTGAATAGGATTGCACATAATCAGAGAAAAATCTGAAAGTAAAATAGATAGATGTTTTAAAAGTTTTTATAAAATTTGTGTCCAAGACAAGTTTGGTCATCTAACCCAAAAACTCAAAATGCATGCAAAATATCCTAAGTAGACCTAGTGATAATCATGATAATAGGTTACATCATATGCTATCATGCGCAAAATCCTCATCCAATGGCTAGGAACACCAATAGTGTGGCACTACAACCCCATAGGTAACTTCTCGATCCGAACATCTGGAATACCAATGGTTAATCCCTCTATGTGATCCTACAACTCTACCAAGGTCTTAGCCAAATCCAAGTCCTGGAGGACCGCTCTCCCAATGTTTCTCTATGTAGGCCCACCTGCACCCTATTAGTGTCCCACAGGTTGAACAGTACTCACATCTGCATGCATGAGAATAATTTCATCTTAGTCTTGGAAACATTAAAAATAGAAAAACATGTAGAAACTTGAAAATCAAAAACACTTTGGTAAAACAATTTACCTATAACACTCCATTGTGCTCCAACTCAAAGAATCAAGTCTAGATCTCCATGGAAATCCATCCCTGAGTATGGATGCTCCTCGATGAAAAGGTGTTGTCAATAGAGCCAATTGAAGAATGTAGTTGAAAAAATGATCCTTGACTGACTCGCATGTCGAGCCATCAATTCGACCCACATCTACATATGTGGATCTCTAGGACCAACTACACAGAGTGATACATGTTGTTGTTGCATGAATGGGATTCTATCCAAGGTAAAAGCGATTAATATCAAACTATATCATAAATTCTTCATCGTACCACTTTTTTCCTTGGTGAGTTGGTCTTTCAATGAAGAAAGTATGGCCTCACATCAGTTGAATACTTTTGGCTCTAGACACTCAAGTGCATATTGCATTTATGACATTTTTGCCAGATGAAGTGTCACACTACCAGCCAACTTTGTGATTATGAAGAAGACCATTATCAAAGGAAAACTACCTACATCCCTGATGTTTATTTTTATGGCCTTGCTAGGCTGTGTAATTGGCTGACAAAACTGTCGAATGTAATCCCTCACCGATTTACCTCCACAGGCAAATCCAGAAAGTGAGATGGGGGCAGCTCACCTCGAAAGTCTAGTAAGAAAGTAAATATCATCAATGGTAATAGGGACCATCTTGTCCCTTATGTGAAAATTCTGATCTGTTGGATCCCATGCATGAAAAAGGAACTACAATAGTTCTATTTGTTGCCTCATTCTGGACAACTTGAAGTGTTTGAGTAACCCACATTTTTTGAGGGCCTCAACTGTACCTAGATTTTTTAAGGCAACCATGTCTTGTTCTTCATGCTCTCTTTATCACCATGTAATTGACATTCTAATCTGATGAAAGCCAAAAATCCAATAATAAGTTTAGTTAGGATCCTTTTCATGCAAAAAAGGAAAAATTTTGGAGCAAACAACTAAATCAATTTTGGCAACCTCACCCACTGCAGCCCAGGCATAGAGACAGTGCACTACTGAGTAGGAGGCCTTCTATCAAGGTGCTCTTCATCGCAGTTTTCAATGTGAAAGACAGCACTGATCCTAGGGCGAAAAAAATCAAACCATAGAGGCCACAAAAAACCCTAAAACTTGCATGAAACAGTCAAAGATTGACATGAAAAAAAAGAGGAGGGTTAGATCTCCTACCTAGTCTAGATGGCATGAGAAATGGTCCACATAATCTCTCGTAATTAGATGATGAAGTTCGAGGTAAAAAACTAGCCAGAGCATAAAACTAAATAGTAAGTCTCAAATGGTAGAAATGTCATGGTAAAAACTTGTGTTATGTTTATTTCATGTTAATTAATCAAGTAAACATTAGTATTTTCCTATTTTTACTTATGAAATAGGTGTTTTTAATCCATTTGGTGATGCTTTGAGCAAGTTTTATAGTTGAGTTACAGAATTCGATGTGCTCGATTGTAAATTGTACCTTTGACCACAGAGCATAATTTTATCTATTTTTCGAGCTCTATTAAATAACGAAAAAGGAACCCCCTTAGAGTCCTCTTTAAGCTCTTTTCAGACTCTCTAAACATGAAAATATTGCTGACTACTTGTTCTTTTAACCTCATTAATGGATTGGAAACACCATTTACTCAATTTAAGTTTAACCCTTTTTTGAGCTGAGATAGATTAACTATGAATAAGGAATATGTAGACCAAACATGATCAATAGGTTCTCTCTCATATTTTTTTATGCTTCTTCAGGCTTGAGAGACAAATCAATGAAAAATAACTTGTGGAGTTTTTTTTTTGTCCCTTTTCAAACTCTCTAAACATGAAAAGGACCGAGTTATCTTTGTCGTTAAAATTGTTAAAACATCAAATATCAACAAACTTGTCCATCTAGAAAAGACTGAGTTTCACCTTCGCTAAACTCGTTAAAACATCACATAGAAATGGACTCACCCAAAGGGTGGAGTTATATAACAAGCATATGTTATCCTCCTCAAGCTTGATAAAAAATAAAGAGGTATTGGTTAGTAATGACTGGGGAAAAGGGAAAAATGGGAAAACGACTTTATGGTAGCAAGTCGCTGTTGAACATGACACTTTCACTTCATCACCATGACTACTTGGGTTGGGTTATCAGCTTGATGGTTATCATATCATTGGTCTATCATACCATTGATCATTGTTTTTGGGGTCAATGCTACTAATTCATTTCAATGTCACCGACATGTTCAAGAGAAGTCATCCAATTTAAATTCATCCTTTACAGTACCATAAACCTTCATTTTCATGACCGTCATTCCTGAACCTTGTGTCATCAGTCAAATTTTTTCTCCAAAATCATTACACTCATTTTGTTTCATTGATGTGGGATACATCAAGGCCCTCCTGCAACGAGTCGCTTCTTGTCGACATCAACACATCATCCAAGAAGTTGACTTAGAAACACCCTTACAGTACCTTGACGCTTGCATCTATCAATGGCAAGTTTCTCACTTTTGGTGATAGGTTGACATCACTAGCCTTCAACCAAAAGACTTCATATGGTGTTTGAAATCAAATAATCCATTCACACCATGCAGAATGTACTACAGTACCTTGAGGATCATTATCATTATCAGTGATCTCTCTCGTGTCTGTTAACGCCTTACATCATTGGCTGGTAATTAGATGGTGTCTTCCCATGTTTGAATTTAGATTACATATTCACATGGTTAGACGTGTACTTGAGAGAATTATTGAACGAGATAGAAGACCCTGATCTAGTTTCATCCATATGGGCTGCGATTTCAAGAGTACTAAATCATATGTACAATGTATTTATACTGATGGTCATTCCAATCATGGGTCTATATCTGTAGACGACTATCTATGTACATGTAATGAAATATCATGATCATGGGTTTGCCTTCTCTCAGCAATTCATGCAAAAATAAAAAATCATGATATATGTATTGTAATTGATGCAGGTCACCTTCCACTTTGAAACCTCCTCATCACATTGTAAAGAATTTCATTCGACATTAACATTTTTTTTCAACTTCATGCTTTAGGCGGCAGCTATTACAGATTTTTTCAGGCACATCCCTCCCATCATCTAGATCTGTGTTTTAGGGTTCATCAAACCCTAATTTTAGTTGTTACATGCCCTAAACAAGTCACCCTTTTGAATCCCTCCTTCGCAAACAGTTTCATGAATTAAAGACATCTTGAAATGACCTCTAAAGGGACCAGTGCAAGTATGCCCATGTAAGGATGCACTACAAAGCAATTGAGTCCATGCCATGGTGCTCTGTAGAGCACTTAGGCCCTCTTTCACCTGTGTTGGGTGCGATTGAATGAAATTCACGTAGGATTTGGGGAATATTCTTATCTCTTGGAGTCATCTAGAAGTTTCCCTCACTTATCAACTCCTATGAGCCCGAAAATGGATGAGGAATGAGTTAAGATGCATCCTATCCTCTTATCCCTTCCTCCATGGAACTAACTCTAAGTATGGAAGGCCATTCAATACCCCAGTTTATGAAATAACCTCCTTCATCCTCCTATAAATTGAACACTCATCTAAGTGATAAGGGGCTGGACTATGTTGAATTGTAAGGAGATAATGTTGCTATGAGAGTTGATTTTGAGACAAGTCTTATTATGATACAAATTTTTCATGCTTTTGATGTGATGTGGATGGGATCCAAGTTGGAGGAGTGACTTTGAATCAGACTTGATGGTTGTAATTCCTTCTTCAATTCAATAAAGTATTTGAAACTTTATGCTTATCTTGTTATATGATCCTTATATGTGTGAATGTATCTAATTCCATTTACTTGTATTCAATAGATCTTTTGCTTTGGTTGGCTCTTTGTCTTCTGTTGATGTTTATAGGCACTTCTCAAGCATGCTAAGTACGGGAAGGAGAGACGGGATTGATACAAAGGAGACAAGAGGAAAGCAGAACTACGAGTAGGTATTCTCATCTTCTTTGTCTTATCTATGGCTTATGGGAAGAGGCTAAAGTTCTTTAAAATGATGTTCTAGAAATGGCACCTTATCTAGGGAATTAGTATTTATCCGTAGATACCAAATTCTCCAAAACAGATATCAACTTGCAAACTCAGTCACATCATTATGACAAGCCATCAACTTTTTCTGCCACTGAATCCAAAACCAAAGCATCTACTGACCACTGATTCAATTCATATGATCCCCAAGGGACCATTACACCGTAACACGACTTCTAAGTGAGCTTCCCATACATATAGTATAGTAGATGACTTATCAAAATCACCTACTTCCATGTTGATGCTAGAAGTCCTCCAGTCATGCCCCTCTCAAAAGAAAGCTCTGCTAATGGCTTTGGGTACAATAGATCCTTCTAGCCACCATTTGATTGTCTTCCCGGTTGATGCATCAGAACATCCCCCATTGCCTTCATCAGTTGCTTTCTAGATACCATTCTGAGTCTATAATTCCATCATCTCCCAATGCAATAATTACGAAGGTGCATCCAACTGTGTGATGTCTATTTCCATCTAGAAACAACTTAAGTCACCTAAACTATCCCCATCCACCAACACTTTGCGTGCTTGGGACAGGCACTCCTCCTAGCCTCTCGACATGTATCGCAATTGTCTAGTGTCTCTTGTAGGTAAGAATGTCCATGTATACATTGATGTTATTGATGTCCCTCTAGATTACAATAGTGTCTTGGGTCACGGTTACACTTATTCCATGTCAGTCATCGCATCTGTGGTTTTCTACAAGACGTGCTTCCCCCTTGAAGGGAAGATTATCACCATTAATAAATAGAAATACTACAAGATGACATTCATGACCTCCCTTGAGTCCACTATCTCGTTGTTGTCCAATAAACAGTTTCCCACTCTTCCCACCAGTGTTTCACCTAGAATCTACAAATATTCCTCATTATTGGCTGCTTTCCCTAGTCTTCCCCCTCTCATCTCTGAGCGTATCTCTTTGAGTGTTTGCATGTTACAAGTGTCACGGGTTGTTCACAAGTAGTATGGTACACCTTATCAACAACCAAATCCTCATCGCCCTATTGTTAACCCCTCAGCCGAGCCATCCGAATCCACCCCCCTAGGACCACCTCCATTTGTAGATGCCTCTCCTATGTTCCCACTAGGAATTGTTCCTCTAGGTCTCAACCATCCAAGAGTCGTTCTACTGGGACATTACCTCTGTAAGCTAAATACCTTTCTTATTTCCTCCTCCATAATATTTTTTATTGCTGTCATGGTTTCACTAGTCCTCCTTAATATGACTTTGGGGATCCGAGTTTGGTATATTGATCCCCCTGCAAGCACTCGGCCTTGTCAGCTAAGACCTTATCACGCTTTGACCCCAGTTCAACTGGTCCCTACAACCCCTGCCACTACTCTAGTTCCACTTGAACCTCAATAGGAACCCACTCCTATTGCGAAAGCATTCGAAAAAGGGGAAGAGCCAAGAGGAAATAACCTAAGGACAATTCTGCCCAATCTTCTCCAGCCCCTAAATCCTCAAAGTCGTCACCTACTTGCACTCCATCTAAATTTGTTGGGCACACCACCAATAATTTTCCTAAACTTCCTCATCGTCACATCCTTAGTTTGGTATGCACCTTCTACTTATTTAATTACCAATTCAGAATCTCCACAAACAATAATGTTTTTAGCTTTCAATTTTATCAAGGCTTCTAAGCCTAAAATCAGAGATTCATACTTAGCCATATTGTTGGTACAATCAAAGTTTAGTTTGTAGGAGAGAAACTTACTTTCTTCAGTTGGACTAGTGATCCAAATCCTAGCTCCTGCCCCTTCATTTCTTGCTTATCCATCAAAGTGTAATGACCAGCAGCCCGTGGTATCTCTTTCATCTCCTTGCTGCCCTTCTCGATACTGATTTTCTGCAGGTTCATCTTGTGATTCTCTTCCCACTGATTCATTGAAAAGGATAGCTGATCCAAGACCAGTATCGAATGAATAAATAGGAAAATTTTGAGGCTTGTCTTTGCTACTTACCATGTAGGCCATTCTGGTCTCCTGATACAACCTCCTTTGTTCACCAAACACTGGGATGGTAGCATATGTAAGATCCATCTGCATTGTGCCCTTGATTTTTGCTACCCATGATCTCGAAAGAAGCATCCCAAAGTTTGGTGGAATGTCTGCCACAACAATGTCCATAACAATTGTTTTTGCTAGAATTTGTGTGAGACCCACAATAACTTTTTTTCTTCAAACCAATGCATTGGACTCTCTTTAAATCAAAGGAAAATAAATCCTTATATGGCCTAGTTACTTCTAACCCCAGTCTTTCCATGATTACTTTGGGCATGATATTATGTGATGCCCCCGAGTCTAACATAGCATTATGTAGAGTCATATCATGAATGCTAATGCTTATGCAGAAAGGGGGAAACTCTTCATTCTGTTCATCATCAAGTCTTGGACCCAAACAGATAATAGGATTATCTTCTTGTACATTTAGGATGTCAGCTACTCCTGGTTGTGAATTAAGCATTTCAAAAATTTTACTTCTGTATTTGTCCACCTTGAGAATTTCATTAAAAGGGACTGATATCTTAATTTTTGCAATCTCGTTCTCAAGATTAAAAACAGAAGCAGTCTTATCAATTTCTTTAGGAGGGGAAGGAATTTGAATATCCTTTTTGACAGGAGGAGAATCATCCTTACCTTCAACAACCTTTGAGTTTTCCTTTTTATCTTCAACTGTCTTTGAGGCATCCTTCTTGGGCTGTGCTTTGTTTGTTGTAATAGGAACATTTCTATTCCTAAGATTGTACTACTTTTGCATCTCAAAGATACCATGTTGATATCCCTTTAAAAAATCTGAAGGCTCTTCTCCTGATTTGATCATACTGGACTCATCATGTTCCTCCTTAGTCAAGAAAATCCCTGAAACTTCTTCATGAAAACATTGGATTGAGTCCTCAGGAACTTTAGGCTCATCTTCTTCATCTACCAGATTTTGTTGGAAAGGAGGTCCCACTGAAGGATCTGACTCCTGATTTCTATAGCATTACTGTTGATTAAAATTCTGCCAAGTTTCTCACAACATTGTATATACCCGTTTTATCAATATTTCTTTGTTGCAAATAAATGACAAGCTGAACGGGAAGCTCAAGCCCGAGGTGAAGGCTCATAAAGCTAGAAAAGGATGCTTATCAACTCCATCTATGTTTTCATAAAATGGAAAAAGCACTGGACATACGAGTTCTTAGTGTACTACAGGAGCACACTATCCCAAGTGGAGCCATTGTTATCACTTTGAAAAAGAGAGATGATATATGTAGCTTATCATCCTAGCTCGATGACAAAGGTCAATGTTAGTCTATGTTGTTTTAATTTTTTTTATCAGGGTCTGAAGTTTTAAGAGGTCATGAGTCAAGTTTATTCCTATCTACCATTGGTTCTCCTCCAGTCACCATCATTTCATAACCACGTGTCATCTTGTTATCCATCACTGAGTCTTTTGGTAATTGTTTAGCGCATGCATACTATTAAACTGTTTTTGCAGTGATTTTATAGTTTAGCAGTTTCACAGCGCAAACCCTATTAGGCATATTCGCAGCGCATCATTCAAATTTAAAACTAATCGCACTACGAAATCAGGGATTCATACATTTCGCAGTGAATCTTTCCTGAAATGTCAATTCCGTTAGGTGAATCACAGGCCATGTCATCTCATGTCAGTTCATGTACCCCTCTTATCACATTCCACCACCCATTGCCATTATCACCACCATTAGATCTGTTGATACGCACGAATCATCATTTCCAAGAAAGACCACCATGCATAAATCTTAATGATGGTTGTAAATCTTGCATGAATAACAAATCTGCAAGATTGCAATTTGAGAGATTTTAAATGGCAAGATTTCAAGTTCAAATAGAAAGTATGATCAAGCGAGGTGAAAAATCAAGCAAGGCTGAAAATCAAGTGAGGCAGAATTCTAAAAGAAGCTGAATCACAATTCAAACCAGAGTTGGTAGTCATTGTTTGCAAATCTTTGGAAAGACCAATGGAGAAAAAAGAACACAGATCCGGCAAATGTCTAAGGAACGAGCCTGAAGGCCTGGATATAACACTAAGGAATAAAGAGGTGGAGAAAGCATTCAAAAAAGCCGGGTGCTAGAATTTTTGCAAGAAGTTACAAGGAGGACATGCACAGGTAACCAAAGAATTTGCCTTTAATTTCGCAGGCTTAAATTCAAAGGTAGCTATGATAGAATTGCAGGTCTCGCCAGAGATAATATCCACTGTGACAGAGATTCCATGAGGACAAGAGGAATGGTTTAAAAACTTCAAATTTGACATGAATCCTTGCAAGGAGTTTTTAAAGGAAGAATTTCTAAATGCAGATTTAAGTAAGTCAGTGCCCAAGAGCTATGTCAAAGAATATTATGCACATTTACTCACCTGCATACAAAAATACTTGACTTGCGAAGGAAGGTATAACAAGGTGTATTCGTACCATTTTAAGCTCCTTCTACATTTCACAAGGAAAGTTTCCATTGATCTACCTTTTTATCTATTCCGTAGTTTGAGTAAGATGTGTGATAAAGTACAATTGAGGAAAGAGGATTGTGAAACCTCTTTGTTTCATCACAGTTTGATTAAACTACTTGTCTTAGATGAGCTTCAAAGGGTAGGCAAAGATTGAATTCTTTTATTTTTATGACTGGTTTCAAAAGCCAGACAAGCCTCAGTCCTCTACCTGCAAGAGATCTCACAATAGCGAAGCTCCAAACAGAAGCAAGAGCTAAGAGAGTTCCAAAATTACAAGCAAGGAAACAAATGAGAGAGCCAGTACAACCACTCATCATTCAAGACACACCTCAGAAATCAACTAAGGAAAAAGCTCATGTTAAAAAGACTGTACCTGAAGTAAGCACATCTGAAGTAGTCTCAAGGAGAAGAACAAGAAGTCAGATGGCTAAGGAAAAAGGTAAAGTAGTAGAAGTTGAAGAAAGTCCAGTTTCCAATGGAAGTCTAAATGATTTCTTGTAGGCTATTGACTTTGAGTCCCTACTAGTTCAAGATGAATTGATGCAGTCAAAAAATAAGAGTAGAAAGAAAACCAAAGCCTCAAAAAGGCTTAAATTTGATGAGCAAGTTGAACAATTTGTTTTTAAACCCAGGAGACCTATAACAAGGAGATTTCAGCAAGTACAAGAGGCACCACCAAGAACAGAGGAAATAGGGGAAGAGACACAACGCCAGCAAAGAAAGAACACAGGAAAAATAGTCACCACATCCAAAGAAGACAATATAGCATACCTAAAAAGCAAATTGGAATCAGCTAAGCATGAGATTGCCAAACTGAAGAAAGCTGCTAGAAGACATGCAGTCATACAAGCTAATTATTACAGAATTAAAACCCTATGGGAGGAGAATGCAGCTGTAGAGGTGGTTGACTGTAATACACAATTTCATACTTGGACAGAGCCGACAATCAAAGAAGCCAAGTACATCAGGATGACTAATATGCAACTGAGAGCTAGGAATAAGGTTATGAAGAGACAAATAGAAGATCTAAAGGCACAGTTAAGCCAGCTTAAAGAACCTGCTAAATGAAATCACCTTTCAAGTAAGATTTTGTTTTGAGTTTTGATGAGTTTGCTTGATCTCACCCTTTTGAAGAAGCCTAAATGTCCATTCAGTTTTTGGAAAGTCTAAAGGAAGTTTTGGCAACAAAGTGCTCGATTAATACAATTTTCGGGTTAAGAACAATGTCCTTTAAACAACTCAGCAGTTTCGTAGCGCGCTACGAAACTGCTGAAGGTGATGATTTCAATATAAATCAACCAATTTTGAAGCAGAAGCGGGAAAATTTTGAGGGAAAAATGTATGCAAGGAGACATCTGAAGCTACAACAACCAATCAGACTAAGACAAGTGGAGAAAAATTATTTGGATCCAAATTTGCATTTTGTCATTTCATAAGTAGTTGAAGCACGGTTCAGACAGCCTGAATGCGTTTTTTGATTTTAAAGACAGTGGACAGCGCATCAATAATTCATGTTTTAAAACATTGGACAACACATCAATAGACGTGGCCACCCGTCATGTTTTGGAAAACAAAGATGAAAGACCGGCTTGTGTGGATTTGAAAACCATAAAACCGAGAAGCAAGGATAATTTCCTATTTTTTTGAACAATGGAGAGGATACGGCATACAAGATCAGCGTGGAGCATTGAACACCCATCTCAGCCAAACTGAAAGAGAACCAGATGTCAAAGAAAGAGAATTATCTTAATCAAAGCCATTATTCATGTAATATGGAGTTAGAGTCCTATTTTATTTAGATCTCTAAAAAACTCCAGTTAAAAGTTTGTTGTATTTATTAAGTAGTTAAAGTTTAATTGCTTTCAGTAATAGAAGTAGTTTTAAAATTCCCCTCATGCTTGAGGAGGAATCTCAATCAGTTAGAATAAGAACTCTATATATAGCTGAAGTAGCAATGTACTCAGGGTTGGAAATTTTATGGAAAAAGGCTAGTATTTGGCTTATGTAAGACTTTGTTTCAGTAATACATGTTTGGCTTTACTTCTCAGGATTCATGAGGGATTTTTATGTTCAGAATATGTGATGTTGTCCTTTTCCTAATTCTTGCAGTGGTATGGATGTGTAATCACTCAGAATTCACTTGAGGTGCTCTGACTTCCTGTATGCATTCATAAACTGTGTGATCCTATATGAGTTTTTATGTTCTGAATATTTTAAATGCTAAATGCCCTGACTTCTATGTAAGGTTGAATTCATTGTCATATTGAGATGTTGTTGACTCCATAAGCCCAATGGATAGTTTTTAAATGTGTTTCCACCATTCATATTCTCACAGTTGTTTTACAAGAGTTAGCCATCTTATCTATAATCAAAATCATTAACCCCTTTTGAGAGAGCCCTCTCAGGTTGAGGAGGCTAAGCCTCAGCCTAAAGTAGGTTTGAAATAGTTACTTAGAGTCAACCTGATTAGTAGCCTATCAGGACCTGAGTTTGAGATAACACACTCCATGTAAATTTGTTGGTCACACCACCAATAATTTTCCTAAACTTCCTCATCTCAAAACTTTGGTTCATGAAATGTTCCCTCAGTCAAATATCCCTAAAGTTCAAGTTACCTTATTGGGTCCAACCAAGAAACATAGAACATTATACACGAATCATTGTTGTGCCTTATATGATCATCATGGTCAATATTCCCATTGTTTCCCTTGTCTTGAAAAATTTCGCGATTGCCTTAACGCGCTTCACAAATACGAGACCACTCGTAGTGAATTAACTACTCCTCTACTCATGGATTCTAGTACCACTAGTAAACTAGAATAGGGGGACATTGGTCCCACCATTATGACACCCCCCCGATGTCGAGATGACGGAATCCATGGGCCATATCCCTTAATTGTCATCATCCTTGAATTTCTCGCAAGAAGAACTTTCTGTGGTTTCTGTGCACACTTCTATCGAACCTCTTTCGACAAAATCCCAGATCTCAACATCCATATATCTACCATCTACTAGCTCATCGTCTATTGTTGGCTTAGTGGGCCCTAACCTAGGATTAGAGTTAGTTTCAGGAAACAAATCCCTACACTACAGGCCCTTTTGACATCAACCCGCAGAGCGTGGACTGAAGTCTCACCTGAAGTAGTATGGGGGGATGTTAGAACCAAGTTCCTGCACCTAGAGATGAGCGTGATGTCATTTTATGCCCTAGATCTATCTTCACATAGATCGATAAGCTTTTATGGCTTATCAATATAACTACCCTTAATCAGCTTCTATACCTCCATGAATGTTTACAATTGTCTTTCTCAGACACTAAATAGGTGAATCCACTACTACGCGCATCAGAGATTACATATAACCCAGTAATTACTCATATTAACTTAAGTCTTTGATAACTTCAACATACAACAAGATAATATTCATGTAAACATTTAGCAGTAATTGCATTCATATAATAGTATAAGTCATTTGAAGTCACGCATCAATACATCATTATTTCATAAACCCATTATAACATAAGGTGCATTCATATAAATAGAACTAAAGAGAGAACACAAGTATTTTTGCAACAATCTTCTTTATTAATAATCAGTTCTTCTTATAGACTCAAGACTTCCCTACGCACTCAATTGTAGGGGTCTGTGCACTTAGCTGCAGACTCTACTCTAGGCCTCTGTGCACATAGCTGCAAAACCTTTCTTCCTACTCTTCTTCGCTAACTCTTTATACTTCTTCCATAGACCAAACATTACTTCTCCATTACCATCTTCCCATAGAATCTCTAAGACACACCTATTTATAAAATCCCATGGTCTGTGGATCATGGGTAGATCTTCAAAAGCTGACTCAACTTACATAAAATAAGGGTAAAACCCTTTATGAAACCTTAACTATCTACACGCTCCGTGACCACAACTTGTGGAGACTTTACATTTTTTACATAAAATCTTGGGCTTTTGTCCCAAAATTGACCCTAGGGGACCCCATCCCAAAAGGCCCCCAACTCAAATATCGTGACTTGCCCTTGAGTCACTCTGCTAGCATGGAGATGTTACTGTGAATATCTCCCAACTCCACTCATGCCACTGCTAACTCATTCACGCTCTGCGTGGCTGCTTGCTTGATCTGTTCCAACCACTGCTCTGTTGTGACTCATGCACTATCCCCTTATATTTTTTGCTGCATACTCTACAAGGTTGCAAATTTTTCTTGATTGTTGGCAAAGAAAAAGTAGGCCTCATCCAGCCAAGGAGCCAATCTGGCCTTGAGGACTGCCTCTTTCTTCTACATTGCTTCCACTTGTAGATGTAGTTGCCTTGCCTCCTGCAGCTTAGCAAGGCATTGTGCGACAACAATGGTGCACATCATTTCCCTTACTTCATCATACTATTGTTGGAGTTCACAAGCTTATGTATTCAAGACCTGCATAGTGGGATTTCCTTGCGGAGCCGTGAATACCTCCATTACTTGCTCAAAAAGTGCAGTGCAGTATATGACCGTGTCATCCACTGTCGCAACTCCATCCTTCATAGCAGCTTCACATTGTTACCTAAACTCCGGCTGAGTTGAAGGTTGTGACTTCAACTCTAATTTTGCAGTCTTCAAGTTCAACACAAACTAAACTCTAGCCACTTTTGTCTTGGCGTCGCGTACGCCTGCAGCCTTTTTCCTGATCTTTGCTTCCAACCACGCTTCTAAAATTCTCCTTCACCCCAAATGAAGGAGGAAGAGTAGTACAAAGTAGTGATCTCTTTACTGTGTTATCTCTTTACTTTTGTTTATATGAATGTGCCTTATGAATGCTTCCTGATATAAAAATGCATAATAATATTATGTATCACATAAAACATACAAGTGTTGGAGCCCATACCTCTAAATACATCTGACATGCCGATAGCATGTTACAAAAATCAAAACAAAGGGGACCCACATGTCTCTGCCCCTAGTCACTGCTTGGCAAATCTCATGCCAAGCAATCTGTTCCACTTGCACGTAGGTCACGTACTTCCTGACCAACCATCGCCATGCATTGCATGATCCCTCGCCACTCTAAGGGAAGGCATGTACACTCATCTTTTTATCACTCGTCTAACTCATGCTAGCTATGCTCAGAAACTTCAGTCAAGAGTAACTCATACCTACGATGTAGATCAGTGAGTAATGTACAATCCTGTAGACCTTGACGTGATGATGATGTTCCCTGATCTGTAGCCCCTAGTGCTATGGCTCATCTTACATATCTTGTTGGTTTTACTGGTGCTATGTCTACATAATTTTACAATAACTACCATATACATGTGATAAAAATATGAAATGTGCCATTAAAATAGCAACTTAACACTTACCACGTGGTCCCCATGCTTGCCTGGGTGCAAGTCGTAAATGAGGGTCACCCTGATAGTTCATCCCATTATAAAGACAATCATCAATATAGAGAGGAGTCTAATCCCAATTTGTGAAAAATTCAGGTTGAAACACTCATCTGACCTCCTGTCCTCCTCCTCGCCACAGTAGCTTCCCCCAACGACGCATCCTAGGCTCTTGTGGGACCCCATCTCAAATCTGTACATAAGGACAAATAACGGGTATCTTCTCAACAAAGAACACACACAACACTATACCAAATGCACAATCGTGGTTCAACTACCTCCCACATGGAGTTAACTTTCATTTCACTAAATATATCATCATTTGGGCCCACCCATAGTAGGTCCCTTCAAAAACACTCTCAATCAACATCATCTACCCACAGGTGATGTGGTGGAGTGCCTGGCTGCCCAAGACTGGTAGCACTGCTACGTTGACAGTACATGTCTCTAGCCTATCTATATCACTAATCGGGATGGTCATGCCCTTCACATGCACACCACATGGAAAATGGCACTCCAAAAACTCTGTAATGTTCCTCCCATGAGGCAAGACCGGATGTATATCCCCCACCACCTGTATGGGAGGGAGTCCAGTCAAGAAATAAATATCCTATAATGTGAGCTCAATCTTGTGCCCTTACAATACAAAGACCTCTTCATCTAGATCCCAATATCTCATAATCCTCGATGGCAAGTGCCCATCTTCCCTCATCAATGGGTTCTCTACCAACTTTAGAACCCCATAGCGACCTAATGCCCCTTGAACACCCTGATCCCTATGGATCTCAGATTAAAGGGTATCCAAGTCTCGCTCATGCCAGTTGATTATCAACTCTTCCATGCTTGAAAAACACCACATTTCTTATCAGTTCAGAGAAGAAAACATTGGCCTACATTGATCAACCTACAGCCCCCACCAGGCCAATAGACCACCCCTGTTTTCAGCTCCAAATCACATTTCTCTACTGAAAAAGTGAGAGCTCATAGATTTTCACCTATTTCCTATGAGCCAAATCACATTTTTGGCCCCAAAAAGTGTGATCCAGCCGTGAAGATGAGTAGGGGCTTCCATGGGAGCTATTAGATGTCACAAATTAGGAAATAAACCACTAAAATTGAAGAGACGAGTAAGGCCACCTTCCTGAAAGTTGCAAATCCTGATTCCAATGGACAATTTGTATGCTATGATTTCCACAAGATTTAGGTCCTCTTCCTCCTCTCCAAATTCACCACAACACACTTAGAAAATGAATTCAAATTAGAGGGAAAATGTCCTTTTATAGAAAAACCCATAGCTTTTTTATTGCCCATTGCGAGAAAATTATAGATCAATTTGATGAACCCTTAGTACAATTGAAAGTATCTCATCAATTATTATAATGGGTTTTTCTCAGTTTTTGATGATTTGACACTTCACCGGGAAGTCAGTTTTCCTAGAAGGGTCACTTCGTCACCTCTCAAAATTTAATTTATTCAAAAGCGACACTTGTACTTTGAGGTCCACCTCCTCTTAATGCTTTTTGTATCCCATGTCAATTTTCATCATGAGTAACCATCTTTCACTTATGTTTTCATGGTCCCCATCGGGCCTGTTCTATGTGGGAGTGTCATCGAGTCACTCTTGTTCGGAGCATCCGCGATGAGTCACATTTGCATCAATGGAATCTGTTTCACATCCCATTGTATCATGTCACAGTATTCCATCCATCTTTGCATATCATTCATCCTATGTTACCCATTTTGGCCTCCGGGCATACTATCCCCCATCCCCTCTAGAGTTAAATCAGTCACTGTCAGGTCAACCATGCACTTTTTGCTCTGACAAGGGAAGTTATTTGTTTGTCCCCCAGTCCCTTTTTCTCCAGTGCCCCTTGTGTCAGTCCATCAGTCACATTACTATTTTCCCTCATGCCTTACTTGAAGATCCTCATTGCCTCGCCTTTCGTAGGCCCTATTATGTTGACATTAGTTCATTTATTCTAGAATAACAACGTAAAGGGCGATGTATCTTGGTTTCAACTTACATTCTTGTTTGGTACCTCGGATCGAGCAGAGGGACTCATTATTACCCTTTGACTTGGTTGTTTCATGCTCTTGATTCATACACTTGATGGTCCAACATTGCAACAGATTGTACCAATGATTTTTGGGTGTGTGTGAGATGATTCATACCTCATGAGGGGGTGGCCCTTCAGGTAGCCCCCCACATGCTTGGATGCCTTCATATTATACTATAGCGTCAAATGTAGTTTCGCAGATTTGATGGCTTCAGTTCCTACTACTTGTAGTGTTCATAGCATGCACATCTCCTTTAGATGATCCATTCAGTTTTGCAAAGCCCTTCCTTGTTTATCAAGGCTTCTTCGATTGTTCTATCCTCCCTCCCACCCATTTTTTAAGGGAAGGGCCATTATATCTCATGTAATTAGATGTTATTGTATTAAGTCCTAGCTCATGTTTTTTCCAACTACATTATGTATATGGGACACATTTTATTATTTTCTAGCTCAGTTTAGCCAGCATGTCATGTACCATTCAACATGTACTTTATTGTTCAGTTTTATGTTTCTGGGTGCATCATTATTTTTGTGCTAAGTTATCTCGGTGGGTATAGGTATGCCTCCCTCGCCTCATTGAGATCCAGTACCACAACATAAAGGATACTTGCATTGGTCTTGCTCCCTCTGTCCCTATCCTCTTTCACTTTAGCTCTATTGGTCTCTCTATCTCTCTCTATCTGACTCCACTTTGTTGTTTACTGATTGTGTCTTTACAACGTACTTCGGTCATACATTTTTCTCCTAACACTATTACGTTGAGGGGAAATCTGTTTTCATGAAAAAATGATCATATAAGCTTAATTTACTAGATAGATCGAAGTACACCATGTAAGGCCAATTTTACCATAGTAAAATTGTTTTCACTGTGAGAAATTCCATAATAAACCACATTTGTTAAGTAAATTATAATTAAACCCATGAATACTAATTAAATAAATCATTATTTATTTCATTATCTTCTAGGAATAATTAATTAAATCATTGATTAATTAATATTCCTTGTCATATTTGACTAGGTTATGAAAAATAAACAGATAAATTATTAATTATCTTATTTTTCTCTAGGAATAATTAATTAATCATTAATTGATTATTATTCATTGTCAAGTTTGACTAAATCCCTTAGGAATAATGAATTAAATCATTATTTGTTTATTATTCATCAACCATAGTTCTTGAGATGATAAATAAATCATTTATTTATTTATTATTTCTAAATAAAAGTTTAAATACTTTTTCCCTCCTAACCAAATATATAAAATATTCCAAGTGGTTATTTCTAGAATGGGGTTAATAATATTTTATTATTGTTCATTATTCGAGGATAACTCAATATTTTGTTATAAATGGAAGGGTTTTCCATTCATTATTCACTTTTGGTTATTTTCATTTTTGCACTCACTATTGTAACTCTGATTATTATTACTGTCATGCACCATTTTTATTTCCATTTGAATTCTAATTGAGCTCAAACATTTTATTTGTTTGATTTACACATTATAGAGGAGAGAGTCTCTACAAAAGTTGAAGACATTTGAGGATAGCCAAGAACCCATCCCATAGAGGGGGAATGGTAATATTTATTTGTTCCCTTCACAGGTGTTCTTTAATAAAATATATTCTTTATATATCTGGTCTCCATTGGATGATTGAAGTTACCTGCATTTATTACTATTTCATTTTGTTGTTTAACTATGATTGTGGCATGGATAAGGAGTTTGGCACATTTTGTTTTTATCATTTGCTGCAGATCTACAATGTTTAGCAACCACTTATATTATTGAGATTGTTTTTCATCCATAGTCTTAAGTGTTTCCTTTTCATATGCCTTCGAGGAGAAAACACTATAACATTTGTGATTTTTGTAGTGGTACTAAATTTTGGCATGCTCACTTGCACCATGCTCACCTGAATCACTCCTATATGGAACTTTTATTCCTTAAGGCCCTACTTCACTTTGACTAGTACCTTCTTGTATTGGTCCTTGATGTGCCCCCATATATTTTCTGTAGTGGAGTGGACAACATCACCGATTTCATCAAGATCCCCCTCCATGAGGGCCAACGGTTCAGTACCCATAGTCTCATCAAATTTCTACTTCTTACGTGGCCCTGTCGAACTATGCTTTTGCCTTTTCTTGATTCTGAAGTGGGACTCTAAGTCCTTTGATCCGAGATAGGGGATTGCGTCCCCTTCCTCTTCATCTGTGGTTTTTATTGCAACATTTGTTTGCTTTGTCTCAGGTTCTTCAAGGTCACTAATGACCTATGTTGTTGTTGCTTGCCTAGCCTTTTCCTTCTGCGCTACCTTCTCTGTTGTAGAAGCCTTTTCCTTTTATGCTTCTTTCTTCTTGTCTTTCATGGCCTCTGTCGCAACTATTGTTTTTCTTTTTTCTACTTTGGCATCCTTACATGTTCTTGGAGCTTCACCAAATGGGTTAAGCCAATCACTCGACCATTTGCTGATTACCCCCATAATATCATCCTCCATGAATAAATGTGTTAACTTATGCCATATTCTTGTGGCATCCCTCTTTGCACGCATGACTTGTGAAAATATGCTTTGAAGTTTACTATATTTTTATAATGCGTATGTAGTTTGGGTGACAACCATGGTCATTGGTTTATCACCATCTCCAAGTCCGACTTGAATAATACCCATAAGATCTTTGTTTCAATTATACAGACAGGATCATTCATTTCCCACAGCGAGGTGAATTTTGTAGCCTCACATAAGTTAGGATTCGGTGTTGGGAACTCGCTATCCTCAGGCTTCCTCCATGCTACTAGCACAATCAATAGCAGTAACCATGCGTAGTGGAATGCCTTTTCGTATTCTTGGGCTTCACAGAATCCTCCAAGAATTCATGGCAAAGGTAATTTTCCCAATTTAATTGGACCCCTTGGCTACACTATGAAGCTAAAGATACCACTAGTGCCGACAATTCATGAGAGCGAAACTTTCGCATTATTTTTCCTTCCAAAATATGTGTAGCAAACTACACAACTCGATCTGAGATAGAGCTAATAGTGTAGCCTTGTGAATTCTTCACCAACTCGAAGTTGATATTCATCTAATCTGCAAGCTTCTCCTCCTGCGACTTCCCCACAAACTCATCTTCAAGGTTCACGCCCTGATAAAGTAGCGTGGTGATTTTCCGGACCAAAATATCATCAATTGGAATGTGCCCTCCCAGCTAGAGGCACCAATCATGAACCTGTTAACACCCAGGTTGTTCCCTATGACTCCCAAGGGAATACGGCCGGGGTAACCACTAACCAATCTTTGGACTACAGCTTCTAGCCCAGCTGTAATCAGAGAGGGCTCTCTCTGTAAGGTTTGTCACTGTTTTAATGAAATTTTAGGCTAGTTATGAAGTGAATGTTTGATTGTTTTTTATGTTTGGTTGGGAGGATGCTTCTGATAGTTTTTAGAGCGTTATCTGTAGATGAAACTAATCCATTGGGCAATGGGGTCTGTAACTGTTGCTTCCTTGAAATCCTAGCTTAGTGCAGCTGAAATTACAGGGCCTGTGTGTATTTCGTAAAACAAACTGCAAATTGTGAGGGTGAAATGAAAACAACTAGCAAAGAGCAATTAAGGATTCTTTACTAAGCTGGATAGTGGGAAAGAGGTCTATTACTTAGGACCAATTACTTGAATTCCTGAAATAACAGAGCACTGTGATGATATAGCATGAAAGGTAGCACTTAAGAATTACTCTTTCGATACCATAACTGAGGAAAACATATGAAATAGCTAGGATTGAGCTCAGGGTAATCAAAGATTAAGTCCTAGGACTATTATTTTTCCTTGCCATTTAGATATTGAGTACATGTAGAGCATGAAAGATATATGAAAGTATAGCAAACATATATGTAACAGAGAGCAACGAGAAAACTTATTGAGCCATGGAATACACAGGAATCCTGCAACTTTGATCCATACACCATCAAGACATCAAGAGACACAATGCTTGGAGAAATCCCATCATCCTTTGTATTAGCTGTCTGAGGATTTACAACATAAGAGTAACAGAAGAGATATCAAGAGATTTCTTACATCCGGAGTCCAACCCCTGCTATCAAATGTGAGGGGGAATATATAGAAGTCTATTACAAAATATCTCAGGCATGAGTCATCTGAGAGGAAAAATATCTTCTTACACTAGTAATGGGCTGGTAGATGAGCAGTTATTACAATCTTCGATGAGCTATAAAAGCTATTAACTCCTGTCAGAACAATCTTGGCATTTGGAGCTTACGGAGTTGGTTGGAGTCAGCTGAGTGCTTTGACATAACTACTAAATAACGTGTCCGTGCAGCTGTAGTTTGTGTGTCCTCTTGGCCCTGTCAGAAAATGGTTAGAGACTGCTGACTTGGTGGCTCTTGGAGTTGACTGAGGGTATACCACCAAGTTTTGTGCATTTCTTTGTCTTTTGGCCAGCTGTCATGTTCCATATGCTGGGTCCACATTCAGCTGCTTTAAATGCTCACTTTATCCTTCTGTTTGTCCTGTATTTGATCTGGAGCTGGCAGTGACTGGACAGCTGGAGCTACCGTGGCAGAATTCTAAGCATTGATTGCCACCAGTCTTCCTTGGGCATCTGATGCCTCCTAATTTTTATTAAGGTTTCATTAGCCTCTGTATATTTGAAAAAATTAGGAGGAGTCTCAAAAAGGTGGTTCACTTCATTTTCAATAAAGAATAGACCTCCCAATTTATCATATAAACTCTGTCCTGAGGGAGGCCCTGTCTGTTCAGATGTACTGCTAGATGCAGTAATCTGATTCTCAATGTATGTCACCATTCTGTTGGCAAACTGCTCTTGGGAGACCAATTTTCCTGCACTAGTTAATAGGCTGGGTAGGCCTTTTGCTTGCAGTTCTGCCATCTTCACCTTAAATTCCTCCACATCTGCTGTCATCTCATAACATTTTCTCTCCACCGCCCGTACATAGCTCCTGAGAGTGAGCACTTTCTTGGCAAGGAGGACAGATTCTGTTCTGTTGGGAATACCCATGGCTGCCAGTTCCTCCTGCTCATGCCTGTTCAGGAAGTCTACCATTCTATTGGCTTGTTCTGGCCTGTTTCCCAGCACTGCTTTAGCCTTATTGATCTCTATGTGAGCTTGGCCTAGCAATTCCATCTGCTGATGTATTGTTTTTATTGATTTCCATTGTTGTGTGATGGATTTGCTTATTTTGGCCCATAAGATCCTTTTTATTTCGGCCATGGCTGTTTCTAGATTCAATTCTTTTTCTAGGGCCTTTATCTTGTCCTTGAGGGCCTTTATTTCTCTGCCCTGCTCAGCCACCATTATCTTGGATTTGTCATATTTGGACTCCAGCTCTGCCAACTTCTCCTTGGTTTTCTTTATCTCATCGGCCTGGAGTTCCATCTCTTTGACAGCTTTGGTCAGGTCCTCTATACTTGGCTTGTCCTTTTGGGCTGCTGATGTACCTGCTGCTTCTGTTGTGGGGGCCACTGTTGCCCCTGATGTTGCTGCTGTTGTGGAAGTAGTTGGAGGAGCTTGGGAAGTAGATTCTCCCTGTTTGTCCTGTATTGCTCCCTCCAGCTCTTTCTCCAATTCCCGGATCCTCTGATCTAGCTGCAGTAGGAGGTCTAACTGGTCCTCAGCCTATTTTTGTTTTTGAAGCTCAGCTGTTTGAGGGTGCTCGGTGGGTGGCAGCTTCAATCTCTTTCTCAATGCATTGAGATCATCATCTTTCTTTTTTATGAGGGCCTTAACACCTGTCGGATCACTAGGATCATGCCCTAAATCAACAATGATGTCTTCAAGAGATTTTATTCTATTGTCCTTGGCTTTGGAGGACATCCTCTCAATGTCTAGCTGAGTATTGGTGTTTTTCAAAGATTCTTTCAGCTCATGGGCCAATGTGGCCTTTTCTGCTAGGGTGGCATAGACCATCTCCCCAGCCTGCTTGTGGAGTTCAATTTGGTCCATGGGATGTATATCTCTAGCCAGGACCTCCACCCTTGTTTTTATGAAGTTTGCAGCTGTCTTAGGCTGCGGCCCCTTGGGCTTAAAATGACTGAGTATAATTTTCTCCTCTTGGATGTCATAAACAGACATCAGTCTCTCTTGCATGGCTGGTGTAGCATCTATAAATTGTTTATACACCTCAACCCTCAATAGCTCATTTTGAGCCTTTATTTGTTTAAAGGAAGCCTTGGTGCTCTTTGGCTTCTTGCTCTGCTGTGGTTGAGAGGCCACCTCCAAGCTGACCTGTAAAGTTTGCTCCTGCTGAAAGGAGCTTGTTCCTGTGTGTTGACTTCTCTCCTTGTCCTTTGTTGAAATGTTCAAGACATCTTCAGTGATGTCTTCCACCTCTGGGGAGTCTGCCTTTTGCCTTTTGGCTTCTGGCTGGTGGGAGGATCCACTGGGAGGAGTGGACTCTTCTCTTTGTCTTTTTACTCCCCTTTCTTCATGTGATGGGGTCTGCAGAACTGGGACAGTTAACGGCTGCGTTTGAGGTGGTGGTGTCTGTGTTGTAGGAGTTTCTGGCAGCCCATTCTGTGGCTTAACAACTTGTTCTTGTTGCTGGCCCTTTTCCTGCTCTGTCTTCTGTTCTGTCTGCTGCCCTGCTTCCTTCTCTCTTTGTTGTTCTATTTGCTGTTCTGTCTGCTGCTCAGTGTGTCCCTTTCTTGGCTCATCCTCTGCACCCATTATGCTTTTGCCTTTGTCCATTGCTGCTGTTGTTGTAGTAGGTGCCTGTGGTGCAGTCCTTGTAACTGAGGTCCCTTGTCCCACTGAGTAAGGAAGTCTGAAGGGTACCTGCTGCACATAATCCAGGTCAATGGTCTTCTCAAGCTCTTTGACATTTTTAAGCATTCTTTCTTCCTCAGTTAGGCCCTCAACTAGAGTATCAGGTTGCCATTCTTGCAAGTTGGCATATTTTTCTATATGTGGGTATTGGCAATGCTTAATAGCTAGGAGCCTATACTTATTTCTTCTAGCACAGATGAAACCTTGAGGGTCATAAGGGACCCATCGAAAGCTATAGGACAGCTTGTAATTTTCCTTAAGGATCAAGTCTGCAGCTTCCCATCCTTCCTTCTTATTCATGATGAAGGGGCTCATTTCATTTTTGAAGTTAAGGTGAGCCTTTTTCTTGGAGCTGTGGAAGTGGGTGAGGTCTGACTGAATCAGTTGCCTGTATACTCCAAGGCAAACAACCTCATTGGTACGTATTTGGGGAGCCTGTATGGACAGAGCTCACATCCATAGACCCTGAATACAGTATGGTGTTCATATAGGTACCAGTCACCTATTTTGTTATTCTTAGAAAGCCGCAGAGCTTTCTTTATCTCATTGGATATCCTAGGAGGAGGTGACTTCATCAACATGCAAGAGATTGGGTAGACAAACTGGTCAACAAATTCACAGTAGCTATAGGGTGAATTTGTGAATTTGTGATAGACTGAGGTCCAGAAGATAACAGATCTTCTTTCCCCTGTATGATCCAGCCTTCTGATGTAGCATGGGAAGGCTTCAGAATGATAAAACATGAACAGATGGTAAATGTAAGCTGAGTATCTGAAGACCCCCTGTCTGTCCACCTTGGTCAACTGATCATGAATTTTATTGGCTATGAACTTAGCAAAGTTATACTTTCGGGCAGGGGGTTGGTATGGGCTGTAAACAGACAACAACACTAGCATGGCTCTATCCACATGCTCACTGTTTTGGTATCCCAACACATAGGCTATCATATCTAGTAACAGCCTGCCTACATCATTGAATTGTTCATTCAGATAAGGAGGTGACTCTGTAGTCTGGCACTCAGGTCTCATGAAGTTCCTGATGACCTTTTGCAGCTCTTCACTGGTCATCTTGTCACCAGCTTCCATCAAATAATTCATGGAGAATGGGATCAGCAACTCTGTTTGATCAAACTGCAACATCTTGTTTATGGACTCAGCATTTATATAAAAGAGAATCCTCCCTGATGGGGTGCTGATAGCTCTGTGCTGGACATCATAGTGTTCAGCACAGAGGTGAATGATTTCAGGGAAAACATTCACAGCTGGGAGACAGTAATAGGGCAGGTTTGACTCCCAAATCCCATGTGTACCATGCCCGTTCTTATAGTCTTCCCTCAGTCTACTGAAGGTCTGTAAGAAGTCCCTGTTTCCTTCAAAGTCTCCAATGAGACAATCCTTGTCAACTAATGGCAAGGCCTCCAGCTCCTTATTTGTTTGACTTTGTGAGGCCACACTGATGGATGAGGTTGCAGGAGATGCCATGATAGAAGCTAATCTGTGCAAGTAGAGGTAATGGTTTGACAAGTTCTTGAAGACTTTTAGCTGCAGGTCAACTGTTAAGACAATCTGGTGTCCTTCCTTTAGTGGATAATGCAAGCTGGCTTTTGTCGTTTGCCGCGAAATTCACAGGGATATGAGTTGCTAATGACCAGGTGCAGAGATAGTGAGGTTCTCCTGGTAAGAATGCAGGTGGCCTATACCTGGAAAAAGGGAACAATGCCGAGCACCTCGAGGGAAATTTTGGGGTTTTTAGCCCGTGGAACGAGCACTCTACTGTCGAAATGGGATTTAGGGGCGGTGCAGGTTACTTGCACTTGCTTTAGGCACTGGGCAGAGCTGAATTCAAGAGTTTAGCAGTCTTTAATGGTGAATTTTTTACAGAGAATTGAAATGCATGGGTAAAGTAGGAAACTGGCTAAATACCTGGAAAAACTAGCTTGGACGCTTGCGAGCCGGGCTGTGAAGGCTTAATGTTGTCGACTTGTGGATTTGCAACGGTTGAAATCTTGAATTTGCTGAGTGGAAGACAAATTTCGCGGCAGCAGGTTGATAACGGCTCCTTCTTTTAGGCATGAAAATGACTTAAAACGGCTCATTTGGTCGTTTATAACGTTGAATTTTGGAAAAAGTGCGCATTTGGCGCTTTTCTGCTGATGACGTCAGCATGACGTCATGGTGGGGCCCAGGTACAGAGGTGACGTGGCGCTGAGGTTTGAGCCAGGGTGGCAAGACACGGTGGCAGGTAGATGCGGTGGCAGGGCTGCATGGAGGGCCACCGGATGCGGGGGCGGGCGAAGGTGAGGTGACGTCAGGATGAGGTGGGCATGACGCAGGAGGGAGGGTGGTAACCGGGATAGCGGTAAGCGGGTTCCCCGCACCACCTTTGGGGCTAAGGTGGTATCGGGGAGGGGGGCTCCGAACAACCCCAGCGCCCGCCACGCGTCCCTGTACGGGGTCCAAAACCACTTTCCCCGGACGCTAAAGGTCGGCAGGTCGGGGAGTGAGATTGACCGCCCACCGTAAGATCTGGGCGGCGGAGATCGGACGGCTGGTGGGTCCTCCGACGGGTCGTGCAGGTTGGGAAGGGGCCCGCCAGTCGATTAAAATATTCATTTTAATATTTCGGGCAGAGAACTTAGGAATAGTGGGTTTTATGGGTTTTTTTTTTTATAATTTCAAAAAGGTTTATGGGTAGGAGGGGTTTTGTAGGGTCTTTCTTTGCAAATGAAGGCTAAATAAGTAAAGTGATTTGGAATGGGAAGAGAGATGACAAGGAGGTTCATCAAAGTGACCAGGTGTCATTTTGATCCCCTTTTTAAAAGACCATATGGCTATAATGCCAAGGGGAGGGATATTTATACAAACTTTGAGGTTTATACACCATGGTGTTAATACTAGTAGGGAAGGGTAAGATAGGGGAGTTACATAATAGGATTAGTTGTTAATGTGGGGGGAAAATGTGGATGAGGATCATTACAACCAAGTTTTCTTGAAAATAACTTAGTGTAAAGAGTAGATCAAAATGAAAAGACTTTTTGCACAAGAAATGTGGCTTTTAAAGGCCATAAGAACCATCACAAAGCCTTAAGTTTCTCTTATGTACACAACTTGTGAAAGGGTGTTAGTAATGAGTGATATACAAATGGAAAAAGGGAAGTTAGTCATGCTCCAGTGTGTTGCTTTTCCTGTACATGATTAGCAAAGTTGATTTTGGAAGAAACACCACTTCTGCAACCACTTCTACCTACCCAACTATTTTTCCTAACATTTTTTATTTCTTCTTGTAGGGTGCACTTAGGCTTGCAAACCCTTTATGTGCCTTTTCTTTTCATTGGCTTTTGTTTTCATTTCCTATCTAGCACTACCCTTATTCCTTCCAAGGCCCCAGATTAAGTAGTTGGGAACCTTAGTTTCTCTGCCTAACTACTGATCTGCCAAGATTAAACAGTTTGGACAGATTTCCTTCTCTATTCTACAACATAAATTGAAAACATGGCATGATCCAGATTAGACTGTTGGGTCATCCATCAAAACTTTAATGAGTATGCGGGCATATACACACCTTCTCTTTTCTTGCAAATATGGAACCTTTGTAGCAGCAAAATGGAGCATATTTAGCACTTATATTTCCCAATCATGAAATATGAAACCTATTGCTATAGGTATCCAACAGAACCAACACCAACAATTGACACACACAGATGGTATTAATTATGATATGGATAAGGTGTGGGACATACAACATATTGAGCAACATTGCGCGCTCAATTCCAGCTACACACTTCATTGGCTCAAGTCTTGTGACACTCGTCTCCTTGTAGTAGATCGATTTCAAGAATTTATTGGGTTCTAACTATGGAAACTTCAGATGGTCACCCAAATCCTAATCCTGCATCTTTAGAAATGATACCCGGCTCAACAAGTCACCCTCAAGAAGTACTTCCTCCAATAGAAATGGCTTGAATACCTTGTATTTCAACAACTTCGGGTCCTTAGTCACTTTTGGCAGTGGATTTCCTAGGGGGTACATATGGAAGTAACTGAGTAATTAGCTCCACATCCTCCGCACTAATGTTTTCGACCCCCATAGTCATCTCTTCTTCGTCCAGATCTAGGGGTTCCATCGGATGCTTATTCTTATCTATACAACCCTTCTGTTTAATCTCAATTGGGTTTTTTCTTGACGATTTCTAAACTGGGGCTTGTTGTGGCTTTTTCTACTTTTTCTCTTCTATTATGAAGGCAATAGATTTTGCCCTCAGTGACCTAGGTGCTATGGTATGGATTGGTGGTGTTGCAGTCATCTTGTCAAGTCTCTCACACAATAGTTTCTTCTACCACCCAGGAAAATCTGCCTCAAACCCAAGCCCCTTCAGTGAAAACTCCTTCTCTACTTCTTGCCAATCTTGTCTAAACATACAATAATTGTCGATGTTCACACCTAGGAAAAGAATCTAAATACAATCTCTGTAGAAGAAAAGTGTTCGAATGGGGAGTGAGATGTTGTACTTATAGCTCTTTTTGAGTTCAAATCCATCGATTCCCTCCATATCTCCCTCATTATTTCTCTTTTGGTGGAATATTTCCAAGTATATTCTCCTTAAACTCTTTTTCCCTGCTTCCTTTAATGGAAAAATAACCATCCAATCACCTAAAATGTTTTCAATAGTCACTTTCTCTCCAAGCTACACGAGACCCACCTTACTAGCACAACTCCATCGTCAGAGCTCCCATCTACGCCTTTCCTCTAACCATCATGCAACCCAATTTCTTTTACAAACTATTCTCCTTACATAGTGGCTTATAGTCTCGTACTTCATTCCAACTACCTATAGTACTAAGACTATATTGCATCTATATAGTCATCGTGCATGGGTGGGATTGCCCCTATACAACTTCAACCGACTTCCATTGACTCTTCCCAGAAATAGCTCCCCATTCAGCTTCACAAGTTGAACTGCTCCCCCATGCGTAATCTCCTTGACAATGTACAGTCCCAGTCAATGCATCTGATACTTTCCTGGGAACTTGGTAAAATTTATATCATATAGCAATACTAAATCTTCATTTTTAAAAGTTCTCTTCTTAATGTGGCAATCACACCACGCCTTTTCTCTAGCCTTCTTCACCTGCTAATGGAAACCTGCCAGGAATCAATATTCTTCTAACTCGAGTATCTACACAAGGTGTTCTTCCATTATATCTCTTTCTTCCATCTTCGTGACCACAACAATCCTCAAACTAGGCACTATGTATTCCATTAGCATCACCGGTTCTTGTCTGTAAACTAGTCAAAATGGTGTATGTCTAGTTAACTTTTTACAGGTAGTTCTATATGCCCAAAGAACAATTGGTACATGCACATCATAATAATTCCTGTTCATGCTACATATCTTCATCAAATTATTCTCTAGGATGTTATTGAAAGCTTCAACTATTCTATTTTCTTGAGGGGGCTTAGACCCAGGTTCAGAGATAGTTGCACTAACCAAAAAAACCATACACTACCACCCATTTCAGTAAGAACTTGCATAGCGCAGGCTCCAGCCTCACCCGAGGTAGTAATGGGGGATGCTAGAACTAGGTTTCTACATCCATAGGGCTATATGAGGTGTTTCGACAAATATAGGTCTTTAACTTGACCTTCACGAACCCTAGCACTCGAAACCCAGAACCTACAATAAATAATAGTTAATAGAGTTATGCCCTTCTTCGATTGCGTTAACATGCATAACATCATAGAAATATACAGATCTATGTCTTTGTGAATTCATTAAGTACATTTCTTGATTAAATGCATTCAACAGATCATAAATACAGTAATTTTGGAGATACAACAGTAATACACAGATGTACATATAGTTATTCAAAATAAGTCTTTTATTATGCTTCATATCCTCAAATACAACTTCTTCCAACCCTGTGCACACAGCTGCAAGGGCTCGTGCACTTAGCTATAAATTTACAAAGGTCTCCACACACACAGTTGTTGGAGCCTTCCCCTTGGCCTAAGTACAGAATAGATCAAATCAGACCCAAATCATGCACTTCTCTATTCTTTTGCTATCTTATGGCTCTTCTGTGACTTTCTTTTATATTCTTCTTCATTACAATACCATTGTCGCAAACCATGGGTAGGCCTCAAAACAACTTGACTTTAACAAAATAAGGGGCTTTGACCTTCATAAAGGCCCCTTTAACTCCTATTGACCTGTGCTACTCACACCTCACTCCTCAAAATGAGAAGACTTTATAATACATTTAACAAAACTTGACCCAAGGGACCCTATGCCAAAAGTGGGAAATTCCCAGGTTGGGTGGTTTAAACCAGCTGCAAGAATTAGCAGCATCAATGAAAGAAATTTGAACAAGTTGCAGTATGTTGGTAAAGCACTTTAGGAGAGGACCATTGTTGGACACTGGTTCCCAACAATGAAATAAACTTGAACAAGTCGCAATATGTTGGTAAAACACTTTAGGAGCAGGGCCATTGTTGGACAATGGTGCCTAATAGTGTCCATTGATTTCCATGAGCATGCTATGAATTGTATGATGGTTTTGAGGCAAGTATATGCCTTGGTTTTTTATCATCTGATGCAAGGAAGCCTTGCTAAGGGATGGATTTCCCTGGATAGGGGATGTCAAGGAACTTAGAAGGTGAGTGACTACACAGAAGGGGGTGACCAGATTTCTTGAGGGACTAGGTAGTAGAGAAGGGAAGGCCGAGGATGGATTTTTTTTTGTCATTAGCTTTGTCAGGATGAATCAAATGCCTTGGGAGTGTGCCTTGGAACAACGAGTAGGTAATTTTTCACTAAGGGGACATGTAGTGCTAGACATTGGATGCAACTTTTACTTTGGTAGTGGATCATACACTTGTTGGGAAGGAAGTTAATCCTATAATTACTTTGAGGGTGGAGGTGTAAGCCTCTATATTGTTGTGTTGCTAATGTGAGCATCATATCCATTTATTTTTTGGATGAGCAAATGTGTATATGTGTATATCTATATATCATTGTAAATACTATATCAAAATGGATTTATAAATCTCCATAGATAGTATGGTTATTTTCTGGTTGAAGAAAATGTGTATAAGTATATGTGGTTGTTATTGCAAATACCATAATGAGTTGTGTAATAAAGCTCCAATAAATGGTATGGTTTTCATGTTTTAGTAGTGGCCATTGTAAATACCACAATGAGTTAAGTTATAAAGTTCCATGGGAAGTATGTTTTGGTTTTCAACAGTGTATCTAGTTGTAGGGGTCATTGAACACCGAATAGAGTGTTCCCCCTAGGGGAGGGTTCTATTACAACTGGTGAGCACCAGTATTGCAGCAATAATGTTGCAACTCCTCAGGCTTCCTACTTTACTTTTATCAACCCTGTAGTTCATAACAAACTTGGAAGTGGCAGTGTTGTATGCATAAGTACCAGTTCTTACTGCAAGCTGTCATTTGGTCAGTTGGCACAAGATCACTAGAATCTCAAGCCAACTTCTATGAATTCCAGAAGAAGTTTTAAGTGTGATGAAACAAAGTAAAGATTACTCTATAGAGGCTATTCTACCTGTAGAAAGAGAAAGAAGACTGAAATGTGAAGTAAACCTAACAAACCCTAATTTAGCGACTAACCCTACTTTTGCAAAAAGAGAGGTGAAAATCTAGGAAAGGAGTGCCATTACCTACTGAGGAAGTAAACTACACCTATTCAAGTGATTTTTGGAAGAAAATAAGAAAAAAAACATCTTTTTCAGATTTTTATGTATTTTATGTGAAATTCTTATGCATGTCATTTTATTTGTTTGTGGATGTGGCAGTGACTAGGTGGTGATGGAGGGTGACTTTGGGATATGAAGAGGTGTAGGAAGCTATGAAGGGGTTCTAGGGGACCTCTGGAAACCTTCTGGAGGATTTCCCTACAATCGGACAACAAAAAGTCACTCACAGGAAATTCTATAGGAGGCTGCAGGGGATCTATGGGAGGATGCCGAGGGCTATTTTAGAGGGTTTAAAGGTGAAACAAATGGTGGGAAAGGGTAGGTGAAGACTATAGGGATGTGTGAAGGGGTCTAAATTTCATCAAGGATGATTAGGAAGGAAAATTATGGTTGGATTTGTTCAAGAGACAAGAGGAAAGCTTATGAGAAAAGTGCAGGAATTAGGGAAGATTTGTGAAGGGCTGTGAATGACCTATGAAAAATGTAGCAAAGGGGATCATGATGGCTACTTTATTGACTTATTATGAGTAGAGATGTACTATAAGAGAGCTGCAAATCAAAACAATGAATCTAAGAAAGAAAAGTACTAGATGCACCAAAAAAACAAAACTATATCTCAAATTAACCTAACTCTGATCTAGGAAGATAAAATGTTTCACAGTGCTATATGGAAAGGAAATCATGCAAAGAGATTTATTACAGAAATAGAAATGAGCATGACAAACTAGATTCTAAGCAAAGCATTAACCTCTAAATCAAATTGTAACACTAGAAATTGCACGGGGAAAGAAAAACTATGTTTTGGCAGCAAGCAGATCTTGACCTCAATTCATGATCCCCAAAGGAGGAAAGGAGGTCATGCTCTATTGATGGCCTTTTTGTAATCTTTCTCTTACCCCTATTTAACCTACTTCAACAACTGAAATGGAAACAACTATGTAAACCACCAAAAGCAACCTATTCTACTAAGGAATAAATCTATCTAATAGCAACTAATTCATGAACTAAGAAAAACATATAAATACAAAACCAGACGTGCTGGGTAGCTGGGCTGGGCCCTAACTCAAGAGCTTTAGCCCCATGAAATAATAGTTAGATTACATAAAATTGTTCATAAAAGTAAGCTCGAAATGAGCTGAGAAAAAGCTGCAACAAAAGTGTGAAAATTTGACTAACATCCAACTAAATTATTGAGCAACTAGGCCCTCCTATTTACACAACTGGAGCCTCCACTAGCTCTCCTAAAATCAAGGAGGCTTGGATCCCAAGACTAGAGATAGACAATAGTTCTTCTTCGCTTGCTCGGCTACCCCTTTGATGCATTGATGTGGCTGCTTGTGCTCTGAGCTTTCTGAAAGAGGATTCGAGGTAGGGGGTCATAAATGAGGGGGACACCCTCCTACAAATCCTCTCCCTTGTTTTCCTCAAATATTCGTTGCCAAATTCTCATTAAACCTTTGACTTTGTCTCAAAATTGACCAATTAAATGCATATAGCACACATTAGACTTCATGGCATAATAACTAACCCAATTCACTCTATTAGCATAAATATAATAAAAAACATGCAATAACTAATGAGAATGGTGGATTAAGCTGAGTTAGGAGGCCAAATGAGCCCATATAATTACCCATTTATGGGGCTTGTAATCACCCCCCTATTGAATGTCTTTTTCATCCTCTGAGCAACTAGTCTATCTCCTCATCCTTGATGCCCCTTACGGACTCCCTGACATCCCACGCTTATGATGTGAGATCATCCTGCTTATCATGGAACCCTACCTTTTTGTCCACCTCTTCCCACTGCTTTTGTTATTCTTCCTCTTTTACACCTTCCAGTGGGCCTAGCAGCAGTGGAG
>APFE031078286.1:0-22594 GCA_000404065.3 Pinus taeda | reverse complement strand
CTTCTTGAGAGCTCCTCAAAGTCGGAAGATTGTCCACCTTGCTGAGAGCCATATCTTCATCAAAGGTGACATCATGACTAATCACGACTTCCCTTTGACCAACGGTGAACATTTCTTCAGGAGTCTTGGAACCCAATGCTTGATGAGGGCATCAATGTTGTACATATACGACAGTGTTTGTAGTTTCAGCCCATAGAAACTTCGGAAGTCTTTGATCATGTAGCATGGCCTGGATAGCTTCCAAAATCGTGTGGTTCTTCCTTCCCGCCACACCATTCTGCTCAGGAGTATGTGGTGTAGTAGTCTCCCTCTTAATGCCAACGTCAAGTATGCCTGAGTGAACCAACTGTAATATATTGGAGGTCTTGCTTTGGCTTGAGGGGAATGATCCCCTTTTGAGCTTTCCTTTGGCACATCCTAGACATACACCTTCTTTCTCTACTCGGAATTCAGGCATCCCTGTCACCATTTGTCTTACACCGAGTATAGCTTTATAATGAATGGGGGCAAACCTCCAATGCCAAAGTTCAAACTGAAGAGTTGTGTCATAAGACATGACACCTAGCGGACTTCCATCAACCTGATATAATGAATCAACACTAAACCCAAGAGTAAAGGCATCTTTAACATTATTTTTCCATATACGTACCTTGCCATCGCTGAAGGTTACATTGTAGCCTTTGTCTTCCATTGCCGAGATGGACACTAGGTTCTTTTTGAGGTCAGGTGCATTTAATACATCCTGGAATTTCTAGCCTCCTTGAATGGTTGTCCTCTTCCTTGATTCCCAGCTCTCCTCTTACCTTTGCTATTGAATTTTTCATTCCTTTGATTGCTATCAGAGGGATTTTGATCATCGTCCCAGTGTGAGTCCTTTCTATCAAGGCACTCCCTTACATAGTGACATGCTTTATCACATATGTAACATCGTCATTTTCTTCCAGCCTTTCCTTTTGATTTAGTCCTGGAATTATTTATTTTCTTAGCATGAGAAGAAAATGCAACAGGAGGACCTTTAGGCATGGGCATTTCTTGCTCTTCTTCCCTTGTTTCTTCTTGAATGCATCTAGCCATTAATTCCTCGAAACCAGGAATTACATTATAGTTCAGAAGAGTAGTCTTGAACACATACCATTCGAATGGTAATCCTCCAAGAGTCGTGAGTGCCATTTCCCTATCAGTAATAGCCTCCCCAATAGATAGGAGATCGTTCTTGATCTTGGTTATTCTTAAGAAGTATGCTTTCATACTCTCATCTTTACCCTTCTTGATTTCCCTCAGTTTATTTCTAAGAAACAAAACTTGATTTGCATCATTAACTTTAAATAAACTCACTAGTCTATCGTAGATTTCCTTGGAGGTATCCAGTTCATAGATGTAGGCCACCAAGTGCTTGTCAATAGAGTCTCGGATGATCTTCTATTTTGACTTCTTTGGTTTTCCATTTGTTCCATGCAGCAACAGATGCATTTGATGGAGGCTCAACAATATTGCCTCTTACATGGTCCAGCACTCCTGGATCTTCTAGGGTTAGATCGATAGACATCCTCCTTCCGTGATAGTCATCTTTCTTACAAAGCTTGCCTTCGGCAGAGTGTTGAGGACCCCATAGTTCTTTTAGGATAGCCTCGCCAATCTTCTCTTCCGTGATTGCTCTCGCTCTTGCTCGGGCTTTGTCTTCACCTCAGCTCTGATACCATGTTAAGTTATGGTATGTTCTATGCTTGTAACAGTTTACTTCTTTTTCTTATTATATTCCACAGATTAAAAATCACATGTACATAAAGTAAAGTGCAGATAGAACATTAAACGATCGACAGAAAACAAGCCAAGATAAGAGACACAAGATGTGGCGGCTAGCTAGGGACAAACCCCACAATGTATGGGGAAACCCTTTGATCAAATATTATTTTATCTTCAATAATTCAACAGAGATAAATAGTACAATAAATCTGATTTATATCAACAGTAGCAAACCCTAGATCAGCAACATCAACATTAGTGGCTTCATCATCAAATTAGGGCAGACAATATCTCACAAATAAACCGTCGGATTGGCATGATTCCACCACCAAAAGTTGCGGCTTCCAGAGGAGGTTCAGATGAACCTACAGTGAAATTCATATGAACAGATCTTCTAGTCCACGCAGGTCAATATTTACTTCTGCAGTTGCAGCTTCAGTTTCGGCAGCTTCCGACTTCAAACTAGGGCAATCGATATCTTGCAAATCGTTCGTCGGATTGACTTCATTCCACCACCAAAAGTTGCGGCTTTCAGAGGAGGTTCAGATGAACCTACAGCACAGTTTAGATGAGGAGATCTTCTAGTCTGCACAAGTCAATCTTTACTTTTGCAGTTGCAGCTTCAGTTTCGGCAACTTCTAGCTTCACATTTGTGAGAGAGAGACCCTTTTCTGCGCAGTAAGGAAGAGACTCTTTTCTACGCAGTAGAGAGAGAAAGAGATGTGATGAGATGAGTGAGTCCAAATGAGGAAAATTCCTCCTATATTTATACACAACGTTGGTGTTTGAATAGATGCGACTGTTGGGCTTCTGAGCCTACATGAGTTGTAGGTCGGCTAGATAATAATTCCATAATCAAAATAAATTCATATCTCCATGAATACTTATCGGAATCGAATGATCTTTATATCAATCCTACACCTCTCGACCAGAGGAATCTAATAAAAATATTATCAGCCATGAATAAGATGACCCACATGAAGTTTTTCCCTAGTTTCCAATTTTAACATATCTAAATGACATTACAATTTATTCCAAACAAAGAGGCAATCATTTACATGATTTAAAATGGATCTTTGAAAGATGTAGAAAGTTTGGAATCTCCATAAATCCTAAAAAGTCATTTTATGCTCTCGATGAAGGAAAACTTATAGGATTTATAGCGTCTAAAGAAGGAATCTGTATAGATCCATATATAATTAAGGCGATATATGAAATCCCCTTACCACACAACAAAATATCCATGCAATCCTTCCTTGGACATATTAATTTTGTTAAAAGATTTGTTCCAGACTTTTCTCAAATTGTACTTCCTTTGCAGGATATGATAAAGAAGAAGTCAATTTTCAAATGGGGGTTGATTGAAAGAAAATAATTTGAATCAAAAAGCCATAATTTTTCCAAACCATTCATTATTTATACTCTTACTTCCGAACAAACCTATGCAGCAGTCTTGACTCAACCAAATGAGCAACAAATTGAAGCTCTGATTTCCTTCTTTAGTTCCAATTTAAAAGGAGCCAAGCTAAATTATTCAGAGGTTGAAAAGAAAGCCTTTGTAGTATTCAAATCCATTAAACATTTCAAGCCTTTCCTCCTAAAAACTCGTACAAAAGTAAATGTTCATTTCCCTGCTATCAGACAATTACTTATCCAAAAAGAATTGGGAAAGAAAAGGGAAAATTGGGTTACTTCCATGTAAGAATATGACATAGATATCAAACCAGTTAAAATAGTAAGGGGTCAAGGTTTTTGAAGGTTAATTATTGAAGCTTATGATAGTTCAACTGATGAATATTCAAGTAATAATGTCCAAATCACAGAGCTATGTCCCGTCGACATTGAATCTCAATATGCTAATCTTATTTTTTACTTGAAACAATGGTTATGCTCCATCAGAACTCAATTACAAGAAGAAAAGAGCTCTTAGACTTAAAGCTAATCAAGATCATCTTGTCAATGATGTCTTATTTAAAAGGAATTACAATTCCATTTTTCTAAGATGTCTAGAAAATTTTGAAGTTGAAAAGGTCTTGCAGGAGCTACATGTTGGACTAGCTGGTGGACAAATGGGGGAGACACCACCGCTCATAAAATTTTGCAAGTTGGATACTATTGACCGAATTTATTCATGGACACTCGTGCCTATGTCCGAAATGTAAAGTCTACCAAACTACTTCAGGAAGACACAAGAAACCAACCATACCTTTACAGCCAGTTAACATTGAACAACCTTTTGAACAATGGGGAATGGACATAATAGGTGATATTAGTCCTAAATCTTCCAAGTAGCATAAATACATCTTGACTTCTATGGACTACTTCACCAAATGGGTGGAAGCAATACCCCTCAAGGTGGCCAATTATGAAAACATTATTGAATTTATTGATCAATTCATCGTTACTAGGTTTGGTCTTCCCCATGCCCTTGTTTTTTATAATGCATCTTATTTTTCAGGAAATGCCATTACTAAATTTGCTATTGAAAGAGGTTTTAAAATTAAGTATTCTGAAAATTATTACCCTCAAGGAAGTGCCTTAGCAGAATCTACTAATAAAAATCTCATCATAATAATCAAAAGAATAGTTGACCAAAATCAAACAAAATGGCACAAAGCTCTAGTTTTTGCTTTATGGGCTGATTAAATCACTCAGAAGGTCGCTATAGGCACTTCTCCTTTCCAACTAATGTATGGAAAAGGAGTTATTCTACCTCGTAATCTATTTATTCCATCACTAGCCCTAGTCCAATCCATTGAAGAAAAACCTTCCTCTACTTTACAATTAAGCATGTCCCAAATTTTTAAGCTAGACGAAGAAATGGATAAAGCAAGACAAGTTCAAACCCATCATCAAAAATTGGTTAAATATTCTTTTGATGCAAGTTCAATTAAAAATAATATTTTTTAAAGTAGCGATATAGTTCTGAAATGGGACAAATCTCACGAAGAAAAAGGTAAACACACTAAGTTTTAGAAATTATGGCTAGGTCCATTTCAGATCGTTGACAAACCATGCCCATCAACCTCCATCCTCCAAGATCTACAGGGAAAGAGGGATTCTCTTCCCGTTAATCGGCTAGTTTTGAAAAAATATTTTTCTTAAGGATACCTATCCTTCTGTAAATATGTAAATAATCACATGTATATACCGGTGTCTTTATTCCTAGTTATGTTAGGTAATACACTTTTGTCTTCACATTGGGGTCTCTCGTTATTTACATGAAATTTGAATGATTAGAGAAGAGATCTTAGAAAGACTAATTATAAGTTTGAAGTTTAGTATTACAAAGCTCTGAAATATTTATACCCATTAAATTATGAATGTCTCATAACTTGAAAACTTTACAAAGTCTAGTTATCCTATGATTGGTCATAAAAAAAATTTCTTTAAAAAGTAAAGACTATTTTGAAGATTTAGCATTTTTTGGCTTCAATTGTCATCCATTACTCTTAAGGAGTAAATATACCTCCCCATCCACTAATTTTTAGAAAAATTAAAGTGTAATTCCAAAATATATAAAACTTGAAAGATAGGAGGTCTCATCATGAGCCAACTTACCATGATCATGGGAAACCAATTGTATTGACATTATCAACATTGGCCACCAAACCAAGATAACGGCTTACAGTTATATAACCATAAGAAAATAGGTCTCATCATGAGCCGACTTGTTCAATATCATTATAACTTGTGAATGGCATTGTTATAATCGGGTTACCAAGCCAAGACAATGGATTTGAAGCAAAATTTAAAACAAAATTTTAAAAGAAAAGACTAAAAACCACCTAAGCATTTTACTATAAGTGGATGGGATACTGGTATATATGTGGTTAAAAGGTAACCTTGTCGAGGCTATGGATGTCTGTTGGCAGCAGTGGCTCTACCAGTGACACATAGGTCTATCTTAAAAGTTAAGCTTCTATAGTTCTTAACTTTATCATTATAACTGATTAAATGACCAACAGGGATAATAAATATTTTCATCAATAAACAAGTTATGAGATAATTCACAAGATGATGATTTCTTTTATTCAGAGTAACTTTATCAATCAAAAATTCAAGATTTTTACCTTTCTAAGTCTTCTTATTTAATTATTTAAAGCTTCATTTATTTTTAACAAAGATAATTTCTTTGCCTAGTATGTCACCAATTATTGTACTACTCAACAACCCCCCCATTATAGTTAATAGTAGAACTAATAAAATATGGGGGATCTTTAATGCGAGATCTTTATAAGTCACATGTACAAACAAACAAAAAAATCCCGAGATAGATAGTTTAAGTCTATGTATTTATGTTTCTTAGTTTCATTCAAATAATCAATCCCACACTTATATATCACATCCACTTTTTATCTTTTATTAAGGGAAATTGGTCCCATAAACCCAGTCGGAGCCACTATTCCAAACGGAAAAGGAGTTTCCCTCAGTTCTCGAATGGGTGGTTTTCCCCGATGTTGAGGCAAATATTTTTGAGCCTTCAACACTCTCTAAGCATTAACATAAGATAGAAAACACATAGCATGTCAAGTCAATATTTTGTTTGAGTGACAGGTACAATTTTAGTAGGGTCATGACAGAGGAGTTTGAAAACTAATTTCAGTAACATCAAGGTACATAGAGGGCTTGGTTCTCTTGATTAAATACAGGTTCCATACCGTAGTACATGACAAAATCCAATGGAAACATTGCAATCCCCACAATCCTGAAATCCTGAAGAAAAATAATAATAATCTGTTGGATTTTGAGTGAGATCTAAAATTCTACTTTCTCCATATGAAATTTAATAAGGTCAGAACCACTCTCAAACATCCCAAGCCATTTCATGGTAATGTTAAAATTTAAGAAAAATGATGAAAATGAAATATAAAGGAGAATGTCACTTTTACTTTAAGAATTTAAAATTACCATGAATTGCATATCAACACTAGGGCCATACGCTTGAATATTAGGATAATTTGGACCTAATATTACCATATTTTTTTCTTTCTCCTTCCCACTCTCGATACTCCCACAATACTCCTTAACCTCTATTTCTCCAGCCCACTTTTTTTTTGCCTCCGTGTGGCCAATGTATTGTGTAAACAATACCTTATTATACACATATTCCTATACAACATATAAAAATCCTTTACCCCCTATTATATGATCAATATATTATTTCTCTTTTTCCTCATTTTGTATGCCCTAATATCAATGCACGTGATATGGTATTGCTTTGGTAGTGAAGCCCCCGTGGAATGAATGGACATATCTTTGTCTTTTTTGTTATGAAATTAATAGAGTTTTCTTTTAGGCCTTATTATCAACTTCTAAGATTAGGAAGGATAGTGGTATATATGTGTGTGTGTGTGTATGTGTGTGTGTGCGTTGTTATAAATTAATTAACGGAGCAATGAAATACACAATATATTGCGGAAACACAGATATATAAATGAATAAAAGAAGAGAGACACAGATATATTTGGTTAACCCAATATGGAATACGTCCATGGAGAAACAACCAGTCCTTACTTTTATATTATCCAAGAAAATGAAGAGATACAACCTACAACAGATCCGTTGTAATTTTCTCTTTGCTCTCACATAGTCTCCACTCCCTCTCTCAGAATAATAATCCACAACTGCAATACAATTCCCTCATATAAACCAAGGGGGTGCCTTCTAGGGAAAAAAACCCCTAAATTAACATAACTTCTATCATCATATCATTTGCCTAATGAATGAACCAGATTGACTACGAAATTACAATGTTTTACAAGGCAAATTTTCATCTATTTTTTAGCTTTGAGGGCTCTACCCCCGAACCCTTGCCGAGGGGGCTCATAAAATTCACCATCGCCCCCCGTGGACCCCCTGATGGTGGACCAGGTCCAAAGCAACTGAAGCAAAAACCTCTGAATGGTTAGGAATATAACCAGGCTCCACACCCAACAATCTCCCTCTTGGAGACTGATTATAACAGCTCCATTATTGCTTCACTTGTTGGACAATGCTTCCACTTTGGACCTGGTTTTTTCTCATCTTCATCGTCATACTTGAAGACCAATTGAAACTGAGCAGGATCTCAATTTCTCCCTGGTTACAATTTTGTTAACATGTTTGCAGGATTTTGGCTAGTGTGTATCTTTTCCAGCTTCAATTGTCCATCTTCCAACATTGACCATATGAAATGGTACTTGCGTTGTATATGTTTATCCTTGGAATGAAATGTGGATTTCTTTGCAAGATAAATGGCACCTTCCCATCTCTTGCTTCTTGCCCAACTCATCAATAAACCTTTGGAACCAAATCATTTATTTAATAGCCTCTATAGCAGAAACATACTTTGCTTCCATTGTTGAAAGTGAAAAATTGTTTTGTAACTTTGAAACCCAACTGATAGTTGTTCCACCTACAGTAAACACATACCCTATGGTGTTCCTCCTCTTATCTCTATTATCTATCATATATGCATCAACATATCCCTATAGAGCAATGCTCGAATGTGGAAAATTTAAAGTGTCAAAAATATGTCTTAAAAAATGTTGATGCCTTTCAAAATCCACATGAAAATCACCAATATTTAAAAAATATATATATATCCATACTTAATACATTAGAAAAATTAAAGTGTCAAAAATGCACCCTCTAAAAAAAGGGCTTGATGCAGTATCAACACTTTTCAAAATCAGCATGAAAATCACTAACATTTTAAAAAAAATGTTCATACTTGATACATAAGAAATCTAAAGTGTCAAAAATATGCTCCCAAAAAAAGTGTATTATGAATCAACGCTTTTCAAAATCGGATGATTTTTTGCTACCTCAAAAAAATGGGTACTCTGTACAGTTCCCGTTTGATAGTTTACATTGTTGTACAAATTGGTGTGTGTTGTGTATAGGTTGTTAGGAATTAGTTGATCATAAGTTTTTGCAATGTTGGTTTTTCGTGAATAATTGCACTGAAATTTCAATGGAATTCAATATTTCTCATTGTTGTAGCGCTAACTCTTTGGCAGGATTCTTGCATATTTAAATTTCAAAAATGGATAAACACCTCTTTAGAAATTACAGAATTGGGTGATTTGGAGTGTCTGGCTCCATCAAAACAAAGCTATTTTTTAGGACCGGCGCCCATCACAAACTCTTTTTATTTCAAACATAAAGTCTAATATTCATGGCAAGGAAGTTAATAGAGTGGTTAGCAGGTTTAGAAGACCAATTATTTCATAGGTTGGTGGGTGGGAATTTTTTTATGGGGCAAGATCTGGCTCTAATAATTATTGTGGGGTAGGAGCCTTATATTATGAGAATGAAGTTCATTATTTTGAGATCTGTCTAGGATGTGATAAAGTCTCCAATAATTTTGTAGAACTCTTAAGTTTGTGGTGTATTTTGTTTTTTGTGAAGGAGAAAGGGAGAAATTGGATTCATGTGTTTGGAGATTCTCAGACAGTCATGAAATGGTTCAATAGGGAGGTTGTGTTGAATAGATAAATGGTGTTTCCCTAATGTTGTATTTTAGAGCATCCTCTAAACTGATAATTAATTCTTATGATTTCCATCAAGTGAATCTTTTTCTTGTGAATTTTTCCATCATAAAGTAATTACACAAAGGAATATCAAGAGTAAAACAAAATGTTAGAGGATCATAAAGAGACAAACACACAAGAACACAATAGTTTACCCTAGGAAAACCCACATGGGGGGGGAACCCAACAATCCTTTCCTTATAGAATCAATTCAACAAGAGAGACATCAAAGTCAAGATCATATACAAACTAACTAGCAAGATGAAAACCTTAGCAATCCATCAAGAACCCAACTGAAAACCCTCCTCAATCATCTCCAAGCCAAATCATTCAAGGTCTATAATAAAGGTATGAACTTTGGCCTCTCTTTTCCAAAAAAAAATCAGACTTCATCACAGAGAGATGCAATAGAAATTTTTGACCCTTTTCACAAAGAAGATGCCACAAAAGCTTCAACCCTTTTCATAGAGAGATTTATGCTTATTCCTTTCATTGAATGGACAAATAAAAATAATATAATTTTCTTTTTAACATCAAGAACATGATTATAATACATACATAAATGATTAAAATATACATTATGAAGACCAACCATAGTTACAAAATTCAACACTCACTCTTAACTAGGGAGGTATTCATAATGACTATCAAGATGTTCTCAAGTTGACAATTCTATAAGGAAGGATCAAGATTAAGATAAGAATCATCATCAATATGGTAATCCCTAGTATCAACCATACATAATCACAGTTCACCATCAAAAAACTATAGACATAGTCTAGGTGAAACACTACATGCCTCATCAATGATAAACAAGCTCACTATAGAAAGAGATCAGAGCATGATGTTGGGAGGCTCCAAATAGACTAAGTAGCCTCTAGGACAATACTCCACCCAAGGTCAACTAACACAATGTGTATGTCCTCTGCCAAACAATTCTCCCTAATTCATGTCAATGTACTTGGCACGAGGATAACTCCCTAATTCCAGTCAAAGTGTTTGACACAGGAAGAATGTCAGTCCACTGAATCATTCTTCCTAATTCAGGTCAATGTACTTGACATATGGATAGTTTCCCTAATTGGTATCAAAGTACTTGACCCAGGAAGAATGTTAGTCCATGTTGCTATCGAATATATCAAACCATTCTCCCTAACTCGGGTCAATGTACTTGGCATAGGGATAATTTCCCTAATTTAGGTTAAAGTACTTGAAACAGGGAGATGATGTATCCATGATTCAATCTCATCAACACTCCCTCTCAATGAGAGATGCATTCTCCATAAGTCAAAGATTATCCCAGAAGTACAAAAAAATCCCTCTAGAAAGAGGCTTCGTAAAAGTATCAACAATCTCATTAGTGGAGATGTACTAGAGCTTCATTTCTCCCTTCTACACCATGTCTCGAATGGAGTGAGGATTTCTTCAAACAAGATGTCAAATATTTACCTTTAATCCTTGAGCACAAGAATCCAAGGCTAGATGACAAATTTATCCCTAGAGGATGGCCTAGATGACTTCATTTTCAGGGCTACTCTTTCAACCATAAGCTTTGATACCATGTTCTGAATTATGAGGAAAAAAGGAAAAAAGGATCTTTGTAATAAAGATCCTTTTTCACCATTGACTTAGAAAAATGGAGTGAAAAACTCTATTACGAAGGAATCTCATTTGGATATTACCTCCATTCATAATAGGTTTACAAGGAAAAAGAGGTCAAGTCCCTCTTCAATCAAAATCCTCTTGAGAGTAATAAGTCAGGTGCAGAACTTAATGTGTTTAGGATACTTGTATTGAAAGGCTTTCTTGAATTGGTAATGTCGAGGCAATAATCAAGTATAACTGGACAATGGTTATATGGATGTTGAATATAATGCTAAGGCCTAAATGATGGAATCCATTGAAATGAAGTTGCTACTTCAATGAGTTTAAGGAAATCAAGTTACTTGTCTTACCAAGGATAATCATTGGACAAAAATTACTTTATTAATGAAAAAGATGGGTATAATATTTGAATATGAACATGAAAAATATAGGGTTTAAAAACCCTACAAAGCTAAAAGTCTTGGTTGTAAGGTTTATGAACATAACCCTAAGATTGAACCAAGATCAACGTTTTTGTTGAAAGAAGAATCGCTAGCACATGCAAGGAAGGAATCACGTCATATTGATGATAAGGATAATGTTGATTTGCAATATCGACGTTAGAAGACTAAAGATCAAGAGGAAGTTAACATTTCCTTATAATCCTCAAAAGACAACTACTTGATATCTCTTCTTTGATTACGTGTGTTGTTGTTTTTACTATTAGTCTCTTGTCTTTGTTTCTTTGTTTGGTTGTAATTTTTCTTCCATGGCCTCCTAGAGAGGATTACAAGTAAATATCAAAGGCTATCTAGGCTTTGATAGTAGATGGAAGAAGTGGAAGAATGAAGCAAAGTGTATGACAAGAGAAATTTCCCTGGATCATGAGTTGAGTTGAGAGATATTATACTAGATGAAATTTGATCTTGGAGGAAGCTAGTAATCAACAAGTTTGAAGTATGTGTGCAGCAGATGACAACATAGACAAATAAATAATGAGAATTAAATAGAATTTTCTCCTAGTAAGAGGGAGAGGATCATGAAAAATATTTTCTCCAGTTGTAAGGTATACTTCTATTAAAATTATTATCATTGTTTTGAAATTGCACCAGGTGGATGGAAAGATTGTTTTTCTCAATGAAGAAAAAGAAGTGTATATGAAACTACCTCGTGGATTTAAGGTACATGAGAAGAAGTCTCATTATTAAAGAAGGCTATCACAAGAAAACACATTGGGATTGGTTAATCCTATCTAATTTTTCTCTAACGAAAGCTGAGGGACTTGTGTCAGAGGGAGCAATTGTGGCAGAAATAATTGCCTCTATACAAGAGGGAGCAGTAAGAGAGCCCTTTTTTTAGCTTTAGAGGGAGTTGACCTCTAAGTTTGAGATGATGGAGTGTCAACTGATATGTTCAAAGACAACGTGGCAGAGGGAGCAGTTGAATTACCATAGCATGATATGTTTCAGTAGGATAGGGAGCACCCAGTTAGGATGACAAGAAATCAATTGTGGTAATGGACCCTATGAAAGGAAGTTCAGTGGTTTTATGAGCCATACGTGTTGCTCAACATGGGTTGGAGTACCAACATGGTACAATTGGTCATGGTAAAGTTAATTATGATTTGAAACAGTTAAGTATAGGTGTAGATTCAAATTGGGCAGAGAGTGTTGAAGGCAGATTGAGTTCATTAGGATATTGCTTCAGTTTGGGATTCATTATAATTTCTTAGATGAGAATGAAGTAGTCATCTATTGAACTCAATATTGCAGAGGTTGAGTATATTGCAAATGGATTGGAAAGTTGTGAAGAAGTATGGCTTAAAAGGATCTTGTAGGATTGTCTTGATCAGGTGCAAGTGATAACCACGATGAGAATTTGAAGCACATTGGGATCAAGTATCACTTCATTTGAAACATGGTATCAGAGCTTATGGTTGAAAGAGAAACCATGAAAATGAAGTCATCTAAGCCATCCTCTAGGGATGAATTTTTCATCTAGCCTTGGTTACCCAAGCTCAAGGATCAAAGGTTAATATTTGACCTCCTATTTGAAGAAATCCTCACTCCATCCTGCCCAGTCAATGGTGAAATTATCAACCTCTGCTTAGGTCTAATTTAGAAAGAATTGTCATGTAATTTGTGCCCTTTGTTGAAAATAACAACAAAAAAATGTTAAAAATAGCATCAAGAAAAATGCTAATTTAATTTGTCCTTGAATTAAATTAGGAATTAAATCGGAATTCTATTCTCATAGCAACTTGTAGTAGTTAACTAAGTTAAGTTGACTTAGTTGGCTCAATAAATTCAAGTTGGAAGTCTATCTAGAGTCATGTAGAGTGATTCCTAAATTTTAGGGGTCCAGGTTGAGTTCTTTTGAGTTGTAATTAATTAATTCAATCTAACTGAGTTAAAGTTAGTCAAACTAGTTCCAACTGTTGGAGGAACTAATAGGAGGTCTAGCAGTGGGGAGTAGCTTCAGTGCTCAACCAGTTAACTGATAATTCACTCATAAATAACTCATGCATGTCAGTTCAAAGGAAGACCCAGTTGAGATTAGAGTTCAAGGATAGTGTACTAGCAGTTGTATTTTCCGAGTTGTATAGATGGTGCATGCAATCAGTAGAAGGCCTATGGATGGATTGCGCAATTGTGGTGAGGTATTTTCCCAATTAAATATGGGTTAATTCCTTAGGAAATTGAGCAAGGAAGTAGGAGCTTGGTAGGCAACAGATTTGGCTGAGTATTGACTTGAGTTGGATTGTGAAGTAGTAAGATAGTTTGTACTTGTGCAGAGATTGTCCGGGTTGAACAAGCATTATATTTTCTTCTCAAATATTCTGGTTAATGAAATATAGATAGTTTGAGTTTTGAGCAGTTTCTTTCCTCGGAAAAATATTGTGTTATGAGCGTTTGAAATTCTTCCTTTTATGCTTCATGATTTCATCAATCAATTTTTGTTTCCAATGATGAGTAGAGTAGATTCATGTCTTTTGTTTTAGCATATCACATAAACAGTTTGAATCTACAATAAAAATATACACCCTTTCAAAGGTAAGTCCTCGATGTGAACTAGGAATAGAAGTTATGCTTAAAGTATGATCTTGTGCTAGGTACAAGAAAAAGGACCAAATCTTTTTCACTGATCCTCAGTCAATCTTGCTCAAAAAGGCCTATCACAATCTACAATTGGTTTAGATAGCTTGTTCACAAGGATCAAAGTCTTAGTCTGTTGGATCAAAAGATCTTAGTGTTTGTGACTGAGAAGCCTTAGAGGTGAAAGTAAGTCTTTTAGCTGAGGCGAGTTGAAAAGTAATTGAAGAATTCGAGTCTTTAATTCATTGAGAAGTCGGTCTAATGTCACCTTGAATGCCAACAAAAAGGTGATGAGATCTATGATCACAAATCCAAGGAGTCGAGTTGGTGCCTCTATGGAGGAAGCATCCAAAAGAAGATCTTAGTGTGAGGACAAGCGAGCTAAATCTTTGCCTTTCATGTATAATAATGAGAATGGGGAAGCCACCGATCTGAATTGCAATGAAGTATGAAATGTGTACTAACATAATCATTCTAAGGCTTAGATATAAAAGCCAACATCTAAAATCCTAAACCTTTGTTTTCAAATTACTCCACAATGAAATATCTATGAAGAAAAACAATTGTTATAAAGTCTAAAGATATTTTCAGGATCCAAGTCCATTAGAAGCCAAGCTAGTATCGCCTTGGAGATAACATCCAAAAGATGTTTGAAAAGAATTATGTCTAAAAAGATGCGAAAAAGTCATCTTTTGTGAGACATTATACATAAAGTAAGAGTTTGGGTTGATGTCACAGTTTAGACTAATATTTCAAAAGTGTTTTCATGACCATTATATGAATATTCTAGAAGATACAACTTACATCGACTAAGGAGAAGAAGGAATAATCTACATTTTTATATGAGGCTTGATCTACATCGAAGGTGTGTTTGCAAAGTAAAAAGTACTATAAAACATCCTTAAGGACAATGATGAATAGTCTTCAATCATGCCAAAAGAAATAGTTCTAAAGCCAGAAGAAATGACAACAAGTACACTATGGGTTGTGGCTCAAAGTAAGTCATAGCCACATATGAAAAATATGTGATCTTTGCTCATACACTAAAAGATTGAAGTATGAAAATATTATATTGTGAACCTTGCATTAGATCACTGATAATTATTTGAAGAATTGCATCTATGATGCTCACCCCTGATATAGAAAATGGATCACTTTCACTAGCATGCAAGAAAGCACATTGTGGTAAGGGATTTCTATCATAGTGGAAAAGAGACCGAGTACTTCAATTGAGAAATCAAAGGTCCTCTCTTGAAAAGGTCAAATCTTTTGCAGCATGTTAAAAAGGACGATTGAAAAATTAATACTTGGCAATTGAAAATCCGACCACTTCAAGAATTTTATGAGGAAATGGTTGAATTTAATGGGAAAGCAAATTTTTGTTTTCAAGGCTCCTTGGTAGACTCTTTTGTGTCGGTCTTTCTAAATGTTAGTGACTATGTTTTGGATTATGACTTTTGTGAATGGGTTCTTTGTTGTTGATTTTTTTCACGTTAGAAAAATTTTGAGAAATATGTTAAGACATTCTATGTATTCTTAAAACCATTTATATAATTTTAATTATTAATTTAATTTTTAAGTGATTTATATATATATTATAATATATATATAAATATATAAATATGTTACTTAAAATAAATTAATTTAAAAAACAAAACAAAACAAAAAACTTTCTAAACAAATAAATAAAAATATTTTTATTTTTTATATAATTTTGTATATGTGTATTATTTAATTATACCATATTATATATCGATTTTAAGTATGATTACGTTAAATTTTTTACCATTAATGTTTTTAAACAAAAAAATTTATGTTATTTTTTTTATAATCTTTAATAAAATCTTTCTCTTCAATGAGATATAGTATTTTTTTCTATTAGAAAGAAAGAAAATGAAAGAAAATTATTTTAACGTCCATGAGGCTAAAGATAACTTATGGAATAGATGTATTAGACCATTTTTATGTGAAGCCTCACAATAAATGCTCCCAGCTTCTCGAGAAACCCCTTGCTAAATAGATTATCCCAAGAGCTACTTGCCAACATATCTGCATAATTTTCCATGTTGTCTTTGAAGGCTTCCCATTCTAAAATGAAATGTTTTTTCTCTTTCCACTTTTCCACTTGTCTGGAAGAACAAAAAATGTGTACTCTTTCCTCCCACACTTCTTTTGGCATTTTCCAGCATACTGTTTCACAACTGAGTTTATGAGAATTAATCATAACTGAGCAATAAGAATTTTGGCTCTCCAAGAGATATTGGCCTCTCCAAAAAAATGTAAGAACTATCTTTCTAAATAGATTATCCTAAGAGCTAGTTGTCAACGTATTTGCATAACTTTCCTTGTTGTCTTTGAAGGCCTCACATTATAAAATGAAATGCTTTTATGTTTCAACTTTTCTGGAAAAACAAAAAATGCATACTCTTTCCTTCCACACTTCTTTTGGTTTTTTCCAGCGCCCTGTTTCACAATAGAGTTTGTGAGAATTAGTCCTTAAGTGAGCAATAAGAATTTTAACTCTCCACGAGATATTGGTCTCTCCAAAAAATGTAACTACTATAAAAATGTAAGAATAATGTAAGAATTCCAAAGGCAATAGTCTGGGATTTTAGCTCTCCATGAGCTATTGGTCTCTCCAAAAAATGTACGAACTATAAAAATGTAAGAATTCCAAAGGCAATAGTCTAACCAGACTGTTTTTTCGCCCTGAAAAATCATGGAAAATTCAATGATATTTTGATCAAAGCTAAGGGATTTTTGTAAATCCACGTTACAGCTTTCAAACTTCAAAATTTTGGGTGCCCAAGAGGTTTTTGATGGTGCTGAAAAACATGATTCAAACACTGCTACCGCAAGATTTTTTGAAAAAAACACTCCCCGGTTTCTGGCCATTTTTAGCCATTCATCCAATTTTGAGTGCCCAAAAGGTTTTTGATAGTGCTGAAAAACATGATTCAAACACTGCTACCCAAGATTTTTTGAAAAAAAAATTGCCTGAATTCCTGCCATTTTTAGCCATTCATTCGCCTTAGTAGACGAGGTCAATACAAATTAGTGCAAATAGTGTTAATAGATAACTCATGCATTTTTTTAATGGTTTTTCCCATAATATTATATTCTAATCACTCTAAAGGAGATTTGCACAAATATTTGATCCCTCCTGGTGGTGGATCGATTCTAAGTTAAAATAGATTTAACCTAATTATTATTATTGATTATAAAAATAAATAGTACATAAGTTAAATATATAAATATTTAAAAAAACATGAAACAAGATTCTTAACCATCGGGATTTACGCGTATTTTATCATGAAGATTCTTTTATCATGAAGATTCTTAATTTGTAAATAATTATTGTTAGGATATCATGGATGAATACTATAGCTTATCAATACCATATGCTTAAAATCCATAACTCAATTCACATGCCATATTTACTTTAACTCAATTCACATGCCATATTAACTAAAGTAAATATTGATTTTTGATTTCTGTTATTAATAAATTAATAAATTTTAAATTAAAATAATAAACTAATAATAATTAAATTAATAATTTAACGGAAATTTTAACAAAAAGATTTGTTTATAATACGACTTTTTGGAGATTCCGGTGACGGAATCCGGTGCAAGAAATTAAAGTTAAATCTTGATTTGTTGCAGTTAAAATGATTTTTTAACTGCATATTTAGATTCAGCACCCTGAAAAACCCCTGAGATGCTTTGATTGTGCAGAAACTAGCTATCAAACTTGCGATTCCAATAAATTACTGCCAGATTTTGACCGAAAAAACTTACGGAAAAATCTCATTATAGACAACTGCTTAACAAAATGCTCTGAACTTAAAATCTGTTATCCATCAAATAAATCATCCACGAATTATGATAATCCATATAAATCTGGTATCCATCAAATAAATCATCCACGAATTATGATAATCCATATAGTATTTACAATCTCAACCTAATTCTGTAATTTTATTCAGCAATCGGCGGCCATGGAAACCCTGCTCAGCCTGCTCGGCTTTCTCTGGAAATCTCTTCTGGGGATTCTCTGAGGGCCCGAAGGACGGCTCGATAACAGCACAGCCCTCCGTGCAACTTCTCCATGGACAGAATATTTTGCGGATCTGCGGCGTGGCGATTGTTCCGATCCCGGCTTCATCGTCATCATTCTCCGTGACCTGGTACCGCTCAGCTGAGGGCGTTTCAGGCCCTGCTCGCACACCTTCTCCGGCCTCGGAATTCTGTGCCTGTGGAGGCTACATTTCATTGGAGGGGCGCAATATATGCATTCCGTTGTTGCCATGGAATTCTCTCTGGACCTGCTGCGTGAAATCGCGATGAACACCAGTTTGATGCGGTTCTATCTCTGGACCTGCAGCGTGAAAACACGATGAACACCAATTCGATGCGGTTCGATCACTGGACCTGCTGTGTGAAAACACGATGAACACCAATTTGATGGGATTCGATCCCTGGACCTATTCAGGAACCTGGTAGTATGGCAGGGGAGGAATGTTGCGGGGTATTGTGAAATGTGAAGGAAAGATTAGGCGTAAGGACTTTTAATCAGGCATCCACGGAGAGTCGGTAGGGTAGAAATGTCGAGCTTCATGGAAAGCGGGACACGAAATCGTTGAATTGGGCAGATGAGCATTTGACCTGTAAACAACCTGTACCAGGCATAGCCCGGCAGAGCCGAGGACCAGGTCTAAACGAAGTGGTCACAGCCAACAATTTTGATGGTTTGACCCACTCATCAAGGTCAAATTGGATGGTTTTGACAAGGTCAAATTTGATGGCTTCCACACGATCAAAATTTCAAAACAGATTTAGTCAAATTTGATGATTTTCACATTTACTTTATCATCTACAAAGTTCCAAAAAAAATCCAGATCTATCTATAAAGTTCAAAAAAAATCTGGATCTATCTACAATTTTTAAATTGTATTTTACCAACAAATCACCTAACCAGGCCAGGCCTGGTCCAGGCATATAAGCTACCTCCAACAAATCACCTAACCAGGCCAGGCCTGGTCCAAGCATATAATCTACCTCCAACAAATCACCTAACCAGGCCAAGCCTGGTCCAGGCATATAAGCTACCTCCAGCAGAGCCTGGGACGAGGGTAAAAGAAGGGCTCTAAGCATGAGTCGGGGATTGACTAGGTATCAACTGAGTGATTTCGCAATGGATTTTGGGCAAAATTCATGCGTGTTGGGGTCAACAGAAGTAGTTGTTTATTTTAACCAAAATAAAATTGGCTATTTAAATATTTTTTTTGGTTTTTTGGAAGGGAATAAGTTAATGGACGTTAGAAAAGGTCTAAAGAAGTTTGGGAAAAATGAATGTGTACATTTTGCAAGTGGGTAGTGGAATCAGAAAAACATTTGGTTTTGGAATGTGACGTATTCAAAGACATTAGAGAAACTAGTAGTGGAATTGGAAAAACATTTTGTTTTGGAATGTGATGCATTCAAATACATCAGAGAAAGTTATGAGAACTAGCATCAGTTTCTTGGCATTGTCTTTTCAATGAGGAGATTGTTGGAAAGTTGGGTGAGCTCAGCATCAATTTGAACAAGAAAATGATTGAATTGCAAAAGACGAAAAATAGGGAAGACTATTTTTAGTCTTGTTGACGTTAAAATATCATTTCATTTTCATTTCTCAAAGACATTTTTAGTATAAGGGAAAACACATACTTTTTTACAAGTCACTAGTGGATAATTCCAAGTGGTGTGAATTTTTTTTTTTAACAATGGTGATGAGTCCTACTCCATTCAGGAATAATAGCCAATAATAACTATCTTCATTACTAATTTAACAAAAAAATATAACAAAATTTCACATTATTTAAATAATAATAATAATTAAAGCCCCAAGGGTTAGCTCCGTGAGGTCACAGGGTCAATTCTCCTCAACTCCCTTGAGGCTAGGCTCCTCAACTCCCTTGGGGCTAGGCACTGCTAGTCTGGAAGACGGGGCTTTAAAAGATTCCCTCCTAGATTTTCCAGCCGATGTAACGGTCACCTAGTTTGCTAGTCTTCAGGGCTTTAAAAGATTCCCTTTGGGGTTAATCTACCCAGATTTTCTAGTGGATGTAACAGTCACCCAGTGTGCTAGTGCTAGTTGGCCATCAGGCTTTAAAAAATTCCCAAATTTTCCCATAAATGTAACGGCCACCCAAATCTGGTAATTCCACAACGTAAAAAAAAAATAAAAATATAAATTAAAAAATTTAACTTTATTATTTTATTATTAAAAAATAATAATATAATTAAATTTAAAATTTAAAAAATAATTAATAAATTATTTAAGAAATATTTTAACAGTAGAGGTTATATATATATATAAAATTACCCATCGTTTAATCCTACCTGCAGGAAACACTGTTCCAGCTTTTTAGGGTAATGCAAGTAACCACTACAGATAATTTTGTTCGTCATTTTTTTTATTAAATTATATATTTTTATATTTATTTGGTAGTTTCTTTATATTTAATGTAGATTTTGATGTTTTTAAGGTTTTTTTTTTTTTTTAAACGGGAGAGATGTTCGAAGTAATGGTTAGTTTTTTTATTTGAAAGAATTCAAGATTCTGAATATCAGGTGTAAAAATTATAATATATTATTACTATTCGTTTTGGGATTTATAAAAATAAATTATTATAATATAAATTAAATAATATAATTTTAAATTTCTACCACGTTATTATGTGAAGAGGAATATATATTTTTTGAACTTAGAATTTATAACTTGTGGTTTTGTATTTGAAGAAAATAAATTATTGATTAATACCATTTAAAACCATATTACAATACTAAAATATAATTTTAATTACTCACTAATATCATCAAAATACACGTGCTCATTCATCAAATTACAAAAAGAAATTATATGATATTCAAAGTCATATAAACTATATATAAATAAAAAGTTTGGATACAAAATTCTTATTATAATTGGCAAAACATTTTTGTATCAACCTCCTTTGCGTGTTTTTAATTCTCAAAACTTCCAATATTAAGGAATGCTTTTCATTTAATTCTTCATGTGAAGTGACCCCCTTTTTTTATTAGTGTTTCTCATTTTCAAACTTTAAGATTAAGGAATGTTTCTCATTTATTTTTATAATATACTTGAGAATTAGGAATGTTTTCTTCATTTATTTTTATGATATACCTTGAAAAATAACATTATAAAAATTTGGTTTTGATATTATTTTTTAATTATCATTTATTATAATATACTTGAAATACATTATAAAAAATATTGGTATTGATATTATTATTTTAATTAGATATTGATATTAATTTTCTATGACAGGGGTATTAGGAATGTTTTCATTTATTTTTATAAATATTGAAAATAACATTATTAAAAATGTTGGTAGTTGATATTTTATTCTTAATTAGATATTTGATATTAATTTTTCTTTAGACAGGTGTAATGTTTATATGTATTTATATGGAGTGTTTTAATATATATCTTATTGTTTATGTTATTAAAATAAATACAATATAGGTTATAAAATAATATAACCTGTGTAGATTTATTTTAAATTTAGATTTATTGAGTATTTAGAGAGATCAAGTTAGGAGTTAACATGAATCAACTTGTTTAATAATCATAAATCAAATCTAAGTTAATGGTATTCTTATATTCATAATGGATTTCATGTTGCTCTTATATTCATAACGAATTTCCTTAAACCCTTAAATAAACTTTATCATAACAAATACTATGAACAATACAATATTTTATAAACCATGTGAATTTTATAATTTATTTAACTTTATTCCCATCATATTTTTTAGAAGGTCTTCCTGAGGCCATTAATCTTAACTTGGATGGTCGATCCCATCTTTAGGCCCTAGATTATGAACAACTTTCCTTTAAATGTATTTTTTGTCATGAGTATGGGCAATTTGCAAAAAAGTTGTCCTAAGGCTCTAGCTTCTCAAATTTCTTCTAATCCTCCTCATAACAATGATGAGCAAGGAGCATTCAAACCAATTACAAGGAAACACAAGAAATTTTTGAATAAGAGGCCACATGCTAGCAAGCATGAATCTCATGAACATCCTCCCTCTGGTAATAGATATGAAGTTTTGAAGTCCCCAAAGGAAAAATTTATGGGTGATGAGATCCAAGTTGATCAATTAATGTCAAATCAAGTGTCTCCAAAGAATATTAATTCATCAGTTGAGGAAAAATATTCATCCAAGGATACTAATAAAACCCCTCTTACAGAAAAGAAATAAGAAGAAGTTGGAGTGGAGGATGAGGAGGAGATCAAACCCCCTTCTTCTTCACCTTCCTATTCAAATGTGCTAAAAATAATTTGTGGTATTCCCCACCTTTAACAAGAAGTAAGATAGATCATAGCAAGAACACTCGGAAATCTAGTGCAAAGAATTCTCTAGCTGCTTGTGGGTCTAGCAGTGGGTCAATTTCTCTCAAATCATAGAAATGTTTTGTTTTTGCATCATCTTGTGCAAGCAATTTGTAAGAATCTACTCATGTTTTTGAGCGGAGGATGGTTTTTAGCTCCTTTCTTTTTAGATTCATGGAAGAAGTTTTCTTTATCATAGTCATTCCGATGTACTTATTGTGTGTTCCGTGTGCATATTTTTATTAATGTAA
>APFE031078282.1:0-13280 GCA_000404065.3 Pinus taeda | reverse complement strand
AGGCTTTTGCATAAACTTGGAGAGGATTCCAACAACAAATGAAATGTCTGGTCTGGTAGTAGTAAGGTAGTTGAGACTTCCTACAAGCTGTCTATACTTTGATGCATCCTCAAATTCCTTTCCTTCAATAGATGTGAGCTTTAAGTTTTGTTCCATTGGAGTGGTAAGAGGATTGCACTCTGTCATGCCAAATCTGTTTAACAAATCTCCAATGTATTTCTTTTGAGAAAGAAATATGGACTTTGGATGTTGGGTTACTTCAATGCCAAGATAGTAATGAACATAGCCCAAATCAGTCATTCAAAACTTTTCCCCAATTCCTTCTTTATGGATGCAATGTAGCTTTCATTGTTCCCTGTCATTAAAAGATCATCTACATATACCACAAGATATACAATTGTTTTTCCCACTTTCTTGACAAATAAAGTTGCATCATCAAGATCAAAATGATTGAAGTTGAGTTTCAAAAGATGCTTTCAGTTAGTTTTTCATACCAGGCTCGCGGTGCTTCTTTGAGGCCATACAAGGACTTCATAAGTTTGCATACTTTATGTTCATGTCCTTTCACAACAAATCCTTCAGGCTGGGACACAAAAACATTCTCCTTTAGATCTCCATTCAAGAAAGAAATTTTTACATCCATTTGATGGACTTTCCAACCATTCTGAGCTACTAAGGAAAAGAGTGTCTGGATGGTAGCCCATTTTGCTGTGGGGGAAAAAGTCTCCTCAAAGTCGACCCCTTCCTTCTATGCAAAACCTTTTGTCACAAGCCTAGCTTTGTGCTTTTCAAGTGAGCCATCAGCATTATACTTGTTCTTGTAGACCCACTTGCAACCAATTGGTTTGGTTCCTAATGGAGGATCAATCAGCTTCCAAGTTCCATTCTTTATGAGGGCATCATACTCCTTTTGCATCGCTTCTTTCCATTCATCATGAGAAGAAACTTCTTTGAGGGAAGTTGGTTCAAAATTTGTAGACAAGTTCAATTCACAATCATAAGAAACATCCATATCAACAGGTGAATTAGAGTCATTTACATCACCTCCATTTTTCCTGTTTGAGTTTCTAGTTCCTGTCTTTCCAACCTCATCAGGATGAACAATTTCAAGTGTCTTTGTCAGCCACTTTGGGGGACCTTTCTCAGATGGTCCAGGCTGCTTCGCTGATTGAGTTGGGACTAAATCAAGGTTGAGTCTCCCATTTCTATCAATCACATCACTTAAAGCATCATCCATTGTTGGAGTTTCATGCAGGGGAGAGTGTTCTTCAGAAGAAGATTCCACATGTTGATCTAGTATAGGAATCCCCTCTTCAAGAGGTGGAATCTGATTATCAAATTCTTGAAATGATTTTGCTTTTACGAATCTATCCAAGCGATCAAGTTGCCGCTCAACAACATTGTTAGTTTTGGATGATTCAAGAAAAAATACATCTCTAGATACAACAAACTTTTTATTTACTTCATCATAGAGACGATATGCTTTGGAGGTATTTCAATACCCCTGGAAGATACATTTATGACTTCTAGGACCAAGTTTGTTTCTATGTACCTTTGGTATCAATGCATAATAGGTGGAACCAAAGACCCTGAGATGCTTTATCGAAGGAACATGTCCATATCACATTTGATATGGAGTCTTGTTTCTAATAGCATTAGATGGACATCCATTCTTTATATATGAAGCACATAGAACAGCATCAACCCAAAACATTATCTTTACATTTTTGAAGTAGAGCATGGATTGTACCATATTTAAGATTGTCCTATTCATTCTTTCAGCTACACCATTCTGTTGTGGATTATAAGGCACAGTTGTTTGATGTTTGATCCCATGTTGGCGAAGATAGTTTTCAAATTCATTTGATGTGTATTATTCCCCATTATTAGTGTGAATAGACCCAATATGATATTGTGCATCATTTTCAATCCATTTATGAAAGTTCTTGAATGTTTGAAAATCATTAGATTTGTTCTTCAATAAATAAACTCAACACATTCTGGTGTAGTCATCAATAAATGTCATCATATATTTGTTTCCATTTGTTGAAGGAACAAGAATTGGACCACATAAATTTGAATGAACAAGTTCAAGTTTTCTATGTGCTCTTGAATGTGAATCATGAAAAGACTGTTTGCTATGCTTTCCTAGAATGCAAGCATCACATTTCTTAAGTTTCCTAGGAATTGTAGGAAAACCAACAACACCATTTTTCTTCAACAAGTGGAGGCTGTCATAGTTCAAATGTCCAAATCTAGCATGCGATAATAAACTTGATGGAAGTGTACCTTCTTCATAATGAGAATTGTATGAGAAATGTTGTGCACGAGAAGAGGTTCCTTGCAACTTGAGAAGCCTTTCTTTTTCTATTCCCCTCATGACAAGTGAGTGGTCAGATGCTTTTCTTACCTCAAGCTTGCCATCAAATATATGAATGGAGTGACCTTGCTGGCAGATGTGGACCAAGGACAACAAGTTTCTCTTGAGCTTTGGGAGATATAGAACATGATGCAGAAGAAATTCTTGAAGACCAGGTACTTTAAGCCTGATTGTGCCAAGTCTTGATGGCTTGATTTTTTATTGGTCTGCAAAGTATACTGCTCCATCAACATTGTTAGTAGATTCTTCAAAAAATTCTTTTCTATGAGTCTTGTGGTAGGTTGCTCCTGAATTAAGGAACCAATAATTTTTCCAAGAAGCAAGTGAAGCATTAAATAAATCTTCATTTTACTCCAATATTACATTGTGCCACAACATAGTGAGAAGATTCAGGTGCTTTACCTTTGTCTGTATCATCAATTTTACCTTTCTGTTGGTTTCTTTACTGCTTAATTTTGTCCCATGGTAACTTGCATGTAGAGGCATCATGTGATCCATTTCTTTTGTAGCGTATGCAGTGCAAATCTGCCTTTTCTCCTTGAAAGTGTCTGCCCCCCCTGCCTTTGAAATATCTTCCTCTTCCTCTTCGACCAACTCTTCCTCTTGAAGAATCTTGAGCAGGATGCTTTTATTTATGAGGAAGGCACATAACCTCTTCACAAGATTCAGGGGCTATCTTCTTTCCAAAATCTTTTTCTCTTTCAACAAGCTTTTTCAGAAGAGAGTCAAAGGTGATATCTTTGAGATTTCCATTTGCTTGCAATGACTCAAGATAATTGGAGTAAGTAGGATAAAATGCCTTGAGAAAAGTGATAAGAGGAATATCCAATTCAACCTTAGTGGATTTGATATAATGCATTATAGACTTTACTTTAGATGCAAGAGCAAGAGGATCATTATTTTACAGTTCAAGAGTGAAGAGTTTACTCTTGTTTTCCCAAATGACGAGCTCTTTGTCTGAGGTAGGCTATTTTGGCTCTTTGTCTCCGTCTCCAACACACACTCCTTTCCACAACTCATTGAAAATGAGCGTGTTTTTTATCATCCGGGACCACTTAGGATAGTTCTCTTTGCCAGTGAGAACTATTCCCACGATGGATATGATTGAATGCATAATGTAATAAAAAACTTCTACTGCAAAACTTTTACTCTTAATGGGAAAAAAATATAGTTCTGATATGGCTGGACAACAAACTCAACTTGACAACAAATGTCAATACCCAAGACATATATATCGGCCTTTTTTTGGTAATATGCACTATTCAAAATATATATCGGTTTCTTTTTACATTGATCACCCAATGCAGCCCTTCAAAAAATTTTTAACATACAGCGGAAATTTTAAAACATGCACAAAATCATGTAGCGTACCAAAACTGGAAGAAATCTTGTTAGCGTACCAAAACAGTTCAAGATACCAGCGACGTATCACAAAATCAGGCAGCATATCAAGAGTTCAAGCTAGAAGAAATATTGTCAGCGTACCAAATCAGGCAACGTATATGTAGCACTAATATACTGTAATGAGACCAGCTTGAATATAATGCCAAAAACTTCAATGCATATAATGATAGCAGCGTTAATATGAGACCAACGTGAAAACAAGCATTATAATACCAACGTTATAGTACTAGCATAAATACTAGCGCTTCTACACCCTGGCAATGGAACCTGATTCACGTACACAGGTGTGCTTTGATATCATCAAAATAGGTGTGCTTTAACTGAGGTAATGCTTCACTCAGAGCTCATGTACCCAATAGTCACACCATACTCTCAGAGCTCAATTTGACAGCCTCACGATGGCTCTTGAGGCCACGCAACAAGAGACCGTTTGGTGGAATAGTTCTGGTTTCAATGGAGGGTTGTTCAACGGAGTAGCTATGAAGTGAAATGGTGGAATAGTTACGCGTTAGACAGTGGCAGTGAATACAAAGTGGCGGTGACTGTAGAGGGGACAGAGAGCGCAATAGACAGTGGATAGTAGGCAGACTCCACAGGGGCAGAGGACAGAAAGCACAATAGGCAGAAGGGAGTTACAACTAATTTTGGGAGCTGGCTCTGATACCATGTCAGGCTAGGAAATAACTCCTCAAAGAAAAATTGATTCGTATATCATATTCCTTTAGGTTGGTCTTTATTATATACAAGAGGGAGATATTGTTCACTTCATCTCCCGATGACTGTTCATATTACTTATTATTTATTTACATTATATTCACCCAATCCTGATGATTAGGTGTCAACAGAAGAAGATGTTGTAAGATTATTCCCATACACTCTTATAGGATCAACAGGGTCTTGGTACTTTTCATTACCAACCAATTCTATTACTTGTTGGGATATTTTTGAAGAAAGTTTTTTGACTAAATTTGGTGATGATTGCTCAATCGCATCTCTTATCAATGACCTTTCCAATTTAAAAATGAATTCAGGGGAAAAGATAAAAGATTTCAATTCCAGATTTAACAAATTGTTAAATAAAATCCTAGCTACTTCTAGACCAAGTGTCAAAGAACAAATTGAATGGTATATTTCATCTCTTGCTTATAACCTAGCAATTTTTGTAGATAGAGCTAATAAAAATACCTTGGTAGAAAACATGAAATAAGTTGTGTCTGTAGAGAAGGGGATAAATGCACTAGAAAAGAAAAAGGATTGGGTATACAGAAAATTAAAAAGAGTTACATATAAGGATGAATCTAAAAATAAAGCACCTAAAGGTCCCTTTGATCTTGAAGTCTTGCAACAAGGCCTTAAAACTTTTTTCTAACGAGATGGTACAGATCAAAAAACAAGTCACTGAATCTTCTTCCAAAAAACCTTTTAGAACATTCAGAAGAAATCAACCACCTAATCCACAACCTCCAAACACTCTCTATAATGTGGAAACTAATGATGAATATGAGGAGGAAGCAATATTTTCTGTCAATGAATCCCAAGATGAACAAATAGCTGAGTTAAATGGAATGTGGGATTTTATTCTTCCTATTTCTGATAGTGAAAATTAATATGAAGCATTACTTGTAAGCATAATAATTAAAGGTTCAGTTGATCCTATACAAACAATTCAAAGACAGAAACCTTCAACTTCCACTGCTAAGGATAAAGTTGTTAAAATATCCACTTCCACTTCCCCCCAAGTAATTCCGTCTTCATCCAATTCTCCATCTTCACCTAAAACCTTAGTAGTTTCAGATACTATTGAGTACAATATAGTTGAGGATATGAATAAAATAAAAGAAAACATTTCCCTTAATGAACTCACTAAACTCAATCAACAACATAAATTTTTACTGAAAGAATTGAACGCAATACCTGCTTCTCCTCTTCCTGCTGCTGTGGTATCCAAAGCTTCTAACGGAATGGGTAAACCTCCTGGTCATTTATTATTCGATTCCTCTGATGTTATTATGATAGGTGACAAGTCTAACTCACATACCCGTCCATTTATTTTGACTTTTGAAATGTTTAATAAAAATGTACATAATTGCTTGGTAGATTCAGGGGTTTCTTCGAATATCGTGTTGTATTCAGTTTGTATGAAATTAAACATGTCACCCCAGAAAATTGCAGTTCACATTATACAACTCAATAGGACAAAAATCAAAGTCATAGGAGAAATGAATTTAGTTCTTATTAGATTATCTTCGAATCTTCAAGTTTGTCAAATAATTGATATATTAGTTGTTGATATCCCAGATTTCTACGATTTAATTCTTAGTAGAGAATGGTTAGAAAAACTACACATTATTTTTCCAATGATTGGTCTCACTTATGGTTCCCATTTAATGGAAAAACAAATCAAATTAGAATCAACAGAGACAAACACATGAAACATTCAGTTGCATATTTCAAAGATGAAAATGAGGCAGTAGCATTTAATAACAACATTCTTGGAAACTACTCTACTAAATCATTTTTTGATAATTTTAAAGCACAAACGTCACCATTTCTGAGTAATTATGTAACTTCTCAAATTGAATTTTTTTCACAGATAGGCTTTTCCAGATGTATAAATATGCTAGAAAAACCATTAGTTAATTCTTTATTCTGGACATTGTATTTTGATGGGTCGAAATCAAGTGATGGTGCAAGAGCATGTTGCATATCGATTAATCCTAAATGTGTGAAAAAAATGCTGACTTGCAGATTGGAATTCAAATGCACAAATAATATTGCAGAATATGAGGAATTGGTCTAAGGTATGTACAAAGCAATTAGCGTTGACATTAAATACCTTGAAGTTTTTGGAGATTCAGAAATTGTAGTTAAACAAGTAAGAAACATGACGCATTGTATCTCTACACACTTGAAGCATTATTAGTCTTTGGTTCAGTCTCTCACTTCACATTTTTTAGCGTTTAACTTTTTTGCTATTCCTAGGATTCAGAATGCCAACACTAACCTTCTTGCTAACGTTGCATCTGTTAGGTTACTATACCAATAAGAGTCATAATTTTGAATGATTAAGGTTAAACCTTGTAATTTGTACATACCTTTGTTTTCTGCAAATGTTTTCCATATTAATAAAGAAAAAAATGTAAAGTGGGTATGTCCTAAAAGAAATATCAAAGGACAAAAAGAAAAATAAAAGGTCAAAAAATGAAAATATATGAACCCCAAAAAACAAAAAAAGACCATGAAAGTGTGCAAGCCTAAATGCCACTACTATTTACTTTTATGCGTAATAATGATTGTGTGTAGCTTGTTATTCATGCCACAATCCATGGTAATCAAACTATTTAATATTGGTTATTTCATGCTTTGAATTTTATGTTTATAGTTAGAGAATAAAATCAGACCAAACAGTGTAATCTTGGTAGATCATAGATAAGATAGAGAAATAATAGGAGCTCATAAGCTTAATTTGAGCCGTTGGATGATATAAGGTTAGAAATAGATAGTTTGTCTTGTAAAAGAAAAGATAGAATAAGGGTTTGCTAGCCTAAATGCACCCAAAGAAATGAAGAAAACATGTTAGGGTAAGAAATGGGTAAGTAGAAGAAAGGTTGTTGAACTACAAGGTTGATTGGATCAAAACACATTCATCATGCTTAGATATATTTCAACATGTATGATCAGTTATGAAGGAAAAAACAAAGGTTTACAAGTTAATGTGATTAACTCCCCCTCATTAATTTTCCCCTTTACTTACTAATTTTCTATCCGTAAGTATGTTCTAGTACTTTTAATCCTACAAGTCAAAGAGGTTCAGAGCATTTCTTTGACTTTTGGTGGGACCAGACCCTCGGCTTAACGATTTATAGAAACAAGTGCTAGAATCGCTTTCATAAAATCCATTCCTCCCTCATTACCTCAAGAAAACTCCTTTTCCTAAGGTTAAACACCATTTGCCTAGGAAAAGTAAAAACCCCCATGTAACTCCTATTCACCCAAAAGCCCATAAAAAACATTTTATCCTAAGTATAAAGCAAAGCGCACGAAATGCATACATTTTACCTTTTTACTTAAAGATATACCCACTCCGCCACATTTCATATTAATTATTAACTTTATTATATAAATCCCCGATAAAACCCTTTTCGCGTATGTTAGTTAAATCCCTATGTAAATACCCCCAACCCTTAGTTTTAATGAAAACTATACGTTTACCCCTTATCCTGACCAAACAAATAAATCCTCTCGTTAACCCTAAATAATCACAAATCACCTGAGATTAACGCATTGGGCCCCCTCTAAACCCATGCTTTTATCACCCGTGCGTCTCCCCTGCTCGATTATCGTCTGATCAACATCCGCTTCATCCAACGGTCCATAGCAATATTGGCCGCACCCGATGGCCAAACATTACCCACTTGATAAAGTGGTTTTCCTTGACCCCCCGATGGCTACATGTCAAGCGCTGGAGTATATCGGGTGACCCCTCCTAAAAACCACCTTTGCCTCATAAGCGGTGCAATGACCCTTAATACCGGCTCCCTGCTAACCCGATAAATCGCCTATTATCCATAAAATTCGTGCCATATTCAAAAAAGTTTCCCATTAAGACTTAAACCTTGAAAACACTCATTTTCATTCATTTTTACCGTTTCACAGTAAAAACCCATTAAACCCTTCAACGCCACCCTGAACCTCTGTAACATCATTTGACCTCGATTTGTGTTCAGAACGTTGCCACAACTCCTTCCCCCAAAATCCTTGTGCCATTAAAGCTATCAGTTGCCTTTCTTTCCAAACGAGGTTTTCTTAATAATTGTTGAATTTTATAGGTAATCCACAGAAGACCAAATCTTGGATAAACAAATCTCATACTAGTCACACAACTTGTTCACTCCAAGACTCAACAGGAAACTGATTTGAAACCTATATTTAGAAGAAGAAGACAATTATACAAGGAACAAAGAAGAAGACAATTACACATGGAGCCAAGAAGAAAGCACTCACACAGAGCATTGATAGTCAAAACAAAGGAAGTAGATAGAGCACACAGTCAAAAGACAAACATATCAAACATACAAAAAGTTGATCAATATCCATTACCTTATGCTGATACATATAAAAAAATAAATAAGTTACTGTTGAAATACACAATAAAAATTTAAAATGTATAGTAAAAGTAAAAACACAGTAAAGGATATTGATAGGTCATCAAAGTAAAAGTGTATCAGATGCAAGAGTATCAGTAAAAGTGTATTAGATTGAAAAATCGAAGTGAAGAAAGATGAAATTGGAGCAGGAATGGTACATTTTCCAGAAATTTCTTGTTTAAGTCATAATTTTGCAGAAACTATTGTGGCCAATCCAAGATGCATTTTGAGAAACTGGTGGAGGTTTGTTTTGCTAAAATGCCAATCTATAAAAATCTATCTTACATTTTACATAGGTATTACAAAAAGGAGATAAGTGCATATCTGCAGAGCCTAGTTTTCAGACAGTGCAATGTCCTGTTTTTGACATATTTTTGCAGAGAATATTGTGAAAATATGGGGATGAATTCTGGGAAACTGAGAGAGGTTTATCTCAATAACATACTTATCTACAATAAAATCTTTCAATTTTTACATATATATCTCAGATTGAGATATACAAAGGTATCACTGGACCCTAATTTTGCAGAATTTCTGGGGCAGAATGCACAAAGGAAGGACTTAGTTAATGACTTGGAAGCCTCATCATCAATTAAGAGTTGCCATTAAATTCGAATTTCTCTTCTTTGTAACCATCAATCCATAAATATAGTTCCAAATAGATTCATTGGTTTTGAGTGTCCTTTATTTAAGTTCTATTAATGTAAAACAATTTGAGATATTTGTAAAACCAATCTTGATATTTTTTCAAGATATTTCAGTTTAGATTTTGTATAAATACTTCATCATTTGAAGTATTTTGGGTGGATTCTTAGACATTTCTGTAGAATTTTGATCAAAATAATGTAAATCCATTGGGGCATTGAATGAGCCAGCAAGCTGGATTGATGAATAAAGACCAGATATTTCAAAGGATTCATGTGTTGAGCGAAGTGCAGACAAGTATTTTCTCACGTTGTTGTTATCTTTCTTAAAGTTTTTTCACAATGTATTTCTGAATTTGAATGCTATAACTGGAGTATTGTATTAGAATTTGTTTAATACATTCTGTTTTAATAGTTAGGCAAATACATGTTTTCTACTGATATCTAAGTTAAGGAATTCTTAATTTCTCCTTAGTTTAGGTTGTCACTTTATAATCTATAGCAAAGGATTCTTAATTGCCCTTTGTTTCCAATCACCCTCTGTTCCTTGTTTAAGTCCCGGTTTGAGAATTTTTAATTGCTCTCTCACCCTAATTCAAACCATTTCACCCCTCTGGCCCTAAGACCTACACTCTACTCTGCTATCTTGCCCTTTGAACATTCTCTTTAGTGAGTTGATCTAGTTTTTCTACCCTTCTATTGACTCCATAGCCCAATGGTCTAGAGACATCATTCTATCCATTTGTTTAAAGGATCCCACCACCCAATCTTCAATACAAATCAAAACCCCTTGAACATTCAGAACTAGTCTAAAATCCCAGCAAATAAAGCTAAATCATATAGAGAGAGCCCTCTCTAAGCTTAGGTTGGCTAGAGCCTATGCTCCAAAGCGATTTGTGGTTACCTCAGTGATTTCTTTCTTTAACCTTGAGAAAATACTGAGTGATAACAACATCAAAATTGATCCCATCTGAAGATTACAGTCCCCATAGATTTTCTGTAAAATTAATCTTTAGGCCTTCCATTCCTGATAATATCACCAATTGGTGGGCTTTTAATGATGATGGAGACATTTTAAGCTTCTTAACTTCTAAAAAATCACACGATGACCAAATAATTGATGAAGATGAACACACCAATCAATTAAAATAGAAAACCGATGACAATACCATACCCAAATCCCCAGTAAAACTTGAGGATCTCTATGATTTAAAAGATAGACTTAAAAGAGTTACCAATTTAAAACTAGAGAGTTCAACTTTGAGATTTGAATTAATAAACCTTGGGAGAGATCTTAAACCTCAGAACATCAATTTAGGACTTGGTCTCCCATTTGAAGAAAGATTATTCTTCATTCATTTGTTAAAAAAATATAAGGATATCTTTTCTTGGAGTTACGAAGATCACATAACATTTGACACTTCCATCATTCAACATATAATTTTGATGACATCTAATGATAAACCTATCCAACAAAAATTAAGGAAAATTCATATGAACTTAGGAAATCAAATCAAAATGGAATTGAATAAACTCCTTAAGGCTAAAATCATTTTTTCCTGTTAGGAATTCAACATGGTTTCCAACTTGGTACATGTTAGGAATCTCAATAAGGCCAGACAAAAGGATAATTTCCCACTACCCACTATGGAATAGATTTTACGATCATTTGCTGGTTCTGAACGTATATGTTTCCTTGATGGTTTATCAGGATATAATCAAATCATGGTCCACCGAGATGATAGGCTAAAGACCACTTTAAGAACTAAATGGGGAACTTATGCATACCAAACAATGCCATTCAGTTTAATAAACTTAGGGGCCACTTTCCAACAAGCCATGGATATAACTTTCAAAGGTCTATTAAACAATACAATTATTGTTTATCTGGATGACATTACTGTTTATTCAAAGACCATAAATAATAATTTGTAGGACTTAAGACAAATTTTTGAATGTTGTAGAAAACATGGCATTTCATTAAATTCGAAAAAGTCTTTTTTCGCTCTTAGTGAAGGGAAAATTTTAGGATTCATTGTACCAAAAACTGGAATTTACATTGACCTTGATAGAAAAAAATAAATTTCAGAAATTTCTCCACCATATAATAAAAAAAGCATGCAATCATTTTTTGGACAGATCAATTTTGTCAAAAGGTTTGTCCCTGATTTCTCACATTTTATTTTGTTGTTACAAAAAATGATTAAGAAATACATAGTTTTTAAATGGGGTCATCATGAAAAGAAAGCACTCGGTTTAATCAAACAGGCAATTATTAATGCTCCTTCTTTAAATACTCAAAATTTCTCCAATCATTTCATCTTATATACCTTTGCTTCCTCAACGTCTTATGCCGTTGTTTTGACACAAATTGATAATCATAAAATTGAAGCACCCATCTCTTTTTTCAGTTCAAATTTTCAGGGTGATGAATTGGATTATTCAGAAGTAGAAAAACATGGATTTGCTGTATATAAATTTGTAAATCATTTTAGACAATTTTCTTTTAAAAACACACACGAAAGTAATAGTCCCATTCCAGTAGTGAGGGAATTACTAATGCATGAAGAATTAGGAGAAAAGAGAGAAAATTGGATAACAGATCTGCAGGAGTACAACATTTAAATTAAACCAGCCAAAGTTGTCAAAGGGCAAGGTTTGTGCAAGATGCTTACTAGAGAATCCAACATACCAGCCGAAGGGGACACATGTAACAATGAACACATTTCTATGGTAAGTATAATTGATGTTGAGTCCCAATACAATGATTTAATTTTTTATTTGAAAAATGGATATGCTCCTCCCGAACTCAATCATGAAAGAAAAATAGATTTACGACTAAAAGTGAGTCATTATGAGATTGTTGATAACATATTATTTAGGAGAAACTATGATTCCATATTGTTAAGATGTCTTGAAAAGTTTGAAGTACAAACAATTTTGCGGGAACTTCACGATGGACCAGCAGGTGGACACTTTGGAGGAGATACTACTGCACATAAAATCTTACTTTCCGGATACTACTGGCCCACTCTCTTCAAAGATACCCATGCCATACGCAAAGAAATGCAAAACATGCCAAACTGTTGCAGGAAGACAACGAAAACCAACCTTTCCTTTGCAGCTAGTCAACATCGAACAACCTTTTGAACAATGGGGATTGAACATCATAGGTGAGATCGTTCCTCATTCTTCTAAACAACATATATCCATTTTGACTGCTACAGATTACTTCACTAAGTGGGTGGAAGCAATTCCGCTAAAGGTAGTCAATTCTGAATCTGTTATTGAATTTATTGATCAATTTATCATTACAAGATTTGGTTTGCCTTCTACACTTATATTTGATAATGCATCTTATTTTTCAGGTACTAGTATGATTGAATTTGCAATTAGGAGAGGTTTTAAACTCAAATATTCTGCTAATTACTATCCCTAGGGAAATGGTTTGGTAGAATCGACTAATAAGAACCTTCTTAGAATAATTAAAAGAATTGTTGATCAAAATCAAAGAAATTGGCACAAAGCTTTAATTTTTTCTCTATGGGCTGATAGGATAACTCAGAAGGCTTCTATAGGAACTTCTTCATTCAACTTAGTATATGGGAAGGAAGAAATCATTCCATCACATTTAACTCTTCCTTCATTATCCCTAGTTCAATTTATTGAAGAAACACCTGTTGGAAATAATACTTGGGGGGGGGG